>JAYMFT010268007.1:0-24245 GCA_038088735.1 Panulirus argus
CCTCCTCAACTCCCATATCCTTAAACACCTCGAAAATCACATTCTTCTCTCTGATCACCAGTATGGCTTCCGTAAGGTGAGATCCACTGGTGATATTCTTTCATATCTTACTAATATCTGGTCATCATCCCTGAAAGATCTTGGGGAATCATATGTAGTTGTCCTATCTAAGGGTTTTGATAGGGTGTGGCATCGGGGTCTCATCTCTAAGCTCCCTTCTTTTGGCTTCCCTCCTTCACTTTGCTCCTTGATATCTAGCTTCCTCTCTGGCTGATCTATCTCTGTGGATGTTAATGGACCAGCTCCCACCTTTTCTCCATCAAAAGCGGTGTCCGTCAAGGTTCTGTCTTGTCCCCTACACTTTTTTTCCCTTTTTTTTGAATGATTCCTTCTCCTTCACAAATAATCCAATGCACTCATACGCTGACGACTCTACACTGCATTCATTCATATCCTTCTTTCACTCGATCTCGTCTTGACACAGCTTTCTCAATAAACTCAGAATTGGACAGGATATCTCGGTTGGGTACATAAAAATCTTGTTAAGTTTAATGCCTCCAAGACCCAGTTTCTACTCATTTCTCTATCGAAAACTTCTCACAACTCTCGTCTCTCCTTTGACGGTTTTGTAATTCCACCTCTTGAGTCAATGAACATTCCTGGTATTACTGTAACATCCACTCTTTTTTGGAAACCCCACATTACGGGAATAGCTAAGTCTGCCTCTAAAAACCTAGGTGTCCTTTTTAGATGTCGAAACTTCTCTTCTGAACAATTTCTACGGTTATACATGGGACTGATTCGTCCTTGCATGGAGTACTGCTCTCACATTTGGGGTGGTTCTAGCTCTGCATCCTTACTTGACAGAGTTGAGTCGAAAGCGGTTTGCCGTATAAACTTTCCCAGGCTAACTTTCAAGCTTGACCCCCTTGCTCTACGCCGCAATGCTGGTTCACTTTCCCTCTTCTATAAGTGTTACTTTGGTTTTTGCTCCCGAGAGCTGGCTGTTTGTATGCCCACACCACTAGCTAGACCACGCAATACTCGGCAAGCTGGTGCGTCACATGATTATTATGTGTCCATCAGCAACGCAAGGGTGGGCAGTTTTGATATCTGCTTCTTTCACCTACACGTCGAAGCTTTGCAACATTCTAACTTCTCTTGCCTCTACCGATAACTATGACCTAGCACATTTCAAAAGACAGGTCCTTCACTTTCTCAAAAATTCGTAAATATACTCCCCTGTCATTTCTTTTCTCGTTTCATAACCCTGTATATTTCAGATTAGGATCCGGCCTTGATGTGAACTTATGTCCGTGACTGGATCCTTCAATGTAAAAAAAATAAAGTGAGCCATCACGGCTAACTACACTGATCAACAAAACTGAACTTATTTTTTCTCTTCAAAGATGATTTGGAACTTTTCTAGACCTATTTCCGATGCAATACAAAGAGTCTTAATTTCTCTCTACGGATACATACTTGTCCAGTTGAACTGCAGCTACATGATGGATGAGCGAAGGTAAAATGATAAGATTTGTACCAGTTCAAAATTTCTATTGCAGAAATTCATATTCCTAAGTAGAAGGTATACAAAGAAAATACTATCGAGAAGGACAAGCTAAAAACGATGAGCTTTTAACCTTCTATGGAGTTCTTCACAAGCTAAAAGCGCTGAGCTTTGGACCTCCTATGGTGCTCTGACTCAGGTTCGTCCCTATATAACATCCAGCAGTAATCTGCAAGCATTCCTTCATTCCAGAAACCCTGGTATCGATGATCCAACGCGCTGATCTTATGATGGAAGAGCTCTCCTTGTTCGTCAGACACTACTCCAAGGTTCTCCGGAAAAACGTCCTGATGTGACTAGGGGAAATGTACCATTAGTGTTGACATCAGTGTGAGCCATCACTGCTGACTGTCAGTGTGAGACATCGCCGATGCCTTACACTTAAGGTCAGCACTGATGGCTCACACTGATGGTCAGTACAAATGGCCCTCAATGACAGGCAGCAATGATGGTCCAAACTAATGGTCAGCAGTGATGGTCAACACTGTTGGTCGGCAGCAGTGGCCCACACTGATGACCAGAAATGACTGTCATTGTGAGTAATTAGTAATGACTATCATTGTGGGTTTTTAGTATTGCCAATCAGATGGGCCATCACTGCAGATTATCGATGTGGGCCATCACTGCTGACCATGAGTGTGGGACATCATTGCTAACTATTAGTGTGAGTCAATGGTGATAAGCATTACTTTAGGCCATCAGTGCGTACTATTAGTGTGGGCCATCAGTGCTCACTATCAATGTTGGTCATTAGTGCTGACTATGAGTGTGGGTCATTAGTATGGGCCAGTAGTGCTGGCCATTAGTGTGTGCTAAGAGTGCTGACCACTGTTGTGGGCCATCCGTACTGATCATCAGTGCTAACTATCACTGTGGGCCATCACTACTGACTATTTCTGTGGTCCATTAATGCTTAATATCTTTGTGGACAGTCAGTTCTGACCATCAGTGTGGGACATCAGTGCTAGTCATCAGTATGGGCCATCAATGATGACTATCAATGTGGGCCATCAATGCTGACCATCACTGTGTTCATCATTGTTGACCATCAGCGTGTGCCATCAGTTCTGATCAGTGTGGACCACCAGTTCTGACCGTCAGTGGGAACCATCACATCTGACCATTAGTGTGGCCATCACTTCTGTTAGTTTCTATTAGTGTGGACAATTACTACTGACTCTCATTGTGGGCCATCATTGTTGACCATAAGTGTGGGACATCACTTTTATTAGTTTCTATTAGTGTGGGCAATCATTACTGACTCTGATTATGGAATATCATTGTTGACCATCTGTGTGGGACATCACTTCTATTGGTGTCGGCCATCACTACTGACTCTCATTGTGGGCCATCACTTCTGTTAATATGGGTAATCAAGACCATCTTGGGTGAAATGAAAAGGTAAAAGGGTGTTTGTAGACCGGACTCTTAAAGGAGGAAAGGTTATATGAAGAGGGAAAGACAATGGAAAGAAGAGAATTCCACAGCTTAGCCGTTCGGAGGAAGGAGGAGGTATCATAACAGCCAATCCTCGAATGGCCGGTCTCCACAAAGAAAATATGTAAAGCAGCGGTCAAACGCATATCATGGGCCCAGACCTTGACGGTGGGAACACGTGTAGACAGCTCACGAGAACAATGGCCAAAATAATACAAGAGAGGTGCTGGCGGGAGAATTAATGAGACGGAAAGCTTTTGACTCACTCTAGTTAACAGAGAGATGGAGGATGATGGATCATCATCTCCCCTTTTCCCCATCGACAGTGGTGTCCCTCAAGGTTCTGTCCTGTCCCCTGCACTTTTTTTCCCTTTTTTCAGCGATTTCCTCTCCTCCACAAATAGTCCAGTGCACTCATACGCTGACGACTCAACGATGCATTCATCCACATTTTTCAGTTTTGCTCTCTCTTCTCTCACTCGATCTGCATCTCGCCTTGACACAGCCTCCACAATAAACTTAGAATTGGACAGCATATCTCAGTGGGGTACACAAAATCTTGTTAAGTTTAATGCCTCCAAGACCCAATTTCTACCAATCTCTCTATCGAAAACTTACAACTCTTGTCTCTCCTTTGACGGTTCTGCAATTCCATTTTTTGACTCAATGAAAATCCACTCTTTCTTGGAAACCCCACATTACAGGAATAGCTAAATCTGCCTCTAAGAAATGGGTGTCCTGTTTAGATGTCGAAACTTCTCTTCTGAACAATTGCTCCGTTTATAAAAGGGATTGATTCGTCCTTGTATGGAGTACTGCTCTCACATCTGGGGTGGGTCTATCTTTGCACCCATACTTGACAAAGTTGAGTCGAAAGCGACCCGCCTTATAAACTGTCCCAGTCTAACTTCCAAACTTGACACCCTTGCCTCACGCCGCAATGTTGGTTCATTTTCCCTCTTCTATAGGTATTACTTTGGTTTTTGCTCCCGAGAGCTGGCTGCTTGTGTGCCCACAAAACTAGCGAGACCAAACAATACTCGGCAAGCTGCTGCGTCGCCTGATTATTTTGTGTCCATCAGCAACTCAAGAGTGGACCGTTTTGGTACCTACTTCTTTCTCTACACGTCGAAGCTCTGGAACTCTCTGCCCTCTTATGTCTTTTCCAACAAGTAAGACCTATCACATTTCAAAAGAGAGGTTTTCACTTTCTCAAAAATTCGTAGATACGTTCTCTTGTCTTTTCTTTTTCCGTTTCATAATTCTCTCAATATTTCAATTAGGGCCCGGGCTTGATGTAGACTTTTGTCCGTGACTGGAGCCTTCAACATAAAAGAAAAGATGTGTGAGCAGTATAAAACCCATGTAGATATGAAACAGCTGCTAACAAGAAAAATAATTACGGCATCTTTAGAATACTCCCGGCTTCTGGGAAGTAGATTATGTGATGTTGAGCAAGTTAGGTATCCATGTGGAGTTATGCCCAAAATCCCTGAAAGAGGAGGACTAGAAGTGAGTTACGTAGGAGAGATCACCAGTTGACCCAGCAATGAGCAACCTATACTGGTAACATGAAAGATAGGAATGGGATTCGAAGTTTTTGAGAAAGTGAATGTTTAGAATTTCAAAAACTTTGGAGACAGCAGAAGTGAGAGCACTGGGGCGATAGCTGGAGGGGTCAGAGCGGTCTACTTTCTTAGAGATGGGCAGCACCAGGGCGAAATAGATGAGCAGTGATTGGTGCTAGCTCTGAGGGACACTACCTTAAAACACGAGGATATGTCGTCTGAGCCATGCGCTTTGTCCACCTGAATATGGCATATTACCTGGAAGACCCTGCGCGAGGAGGATGTAGGAGATGGCATGGGGCTCAGAGAGAGGAGGTGGGGGAGGAGGATAAAATTCTGAATCATCCAAATTTGAATTAGTGGAAAACAAGGTGCCAAAAAGAGCGGCCTTATCAGCTGGGGAGTTAGCCTTAGAACGATCGGGTCGGAAAAGAGGGGGATACTTTTGGTTAACGCCCACAAAAAATTGTCAATAGAAGAAATCAAGTCAGCGCAATTTCTTTTAATGAAATTGCGCTTGGCTCTTCGAAGAACATCCTTACAATGATTTCGAAGAGAAATGAAAACGGAGTGGGTTTCTGGGGAAGGAGAGAGTTTCATGGTCCGGTACGAAACGTCCGTGATGCGACAGGCGTCAGAGCGGGTGCGATCAAGCCACGATTGAGGAGAAAAAACATGGAAGGTGGGATGTAACATTCCATCCCAGGCAAGATAACCTCTGCTATGCGTTCAGCACAACGCGAGACATCCCAACCAAAGAAGCAGTGCCCATTCCAAGGCAAGTCAGTAAAGAAACCGTCTAAGGGGTAACCACTGAGCTCTCCCAAAGTGACAAAGTTGGCGTTTCGAGATGGAGGGAGGGATAGAGGATGAGCCAAGTAGAGGGGTACAGAGGATGAGCCAAGTGGTAGGGGGACTGAGAATGGGCCAAGTGGAGGTGGGATAGAGTGTGAGCCAAGTGGAGGCGGGATAGAGGATGAACCAAGTGGAGGGGAGATAAAGGATGAGCCAAATGGTGGGGGACAGAGGATGGGCGAAGTGGAAGCGGGATAGAGGATGGGCGTGCCCAGTTAAGATCATTAGATATAAGACCGTACCTAGTCAGGGTACCCTATGGGGCAGAGATGGTGTACATGTAGTGGTAGCGTTCAGGGGTAAATAGAAGGTCAAGTGTGTTAGAAGAGTGGTCGTGACGGACGGACACTCCGGTGGAATTTTTATTAATAGTTCCAGCTTCGGCTTCACCAATGTCGTCCCGGTTAGAGGCTAACCAGTCTTTTTGGTGTACACTGGAATCTTCTGCATAGTGGACCTCAGCAGATAGATGCGAAGAGAGCACAGCTTCGTAGCAAGAACTCAAGTAATCAAACATTTATGCATGGAGGAGTTGAGGGGGGTGAGGGATGGTGGAGAGGTGCACGAAACACAAAAGCGAAGGATGATGGGAGGCAGAAAGATTCTGAGCCAGAAGACGCGCAGAAGACATCAAAGTTTGGAGACTTAAGATCCACAAGGCGAGCAATAGGTTTTCTGATTAAAAAGAGAAATACGGGAGGCACCAACTCCACCCTTGGAGTGAAAACGAGGATGAAGATTATAGCTGAATATCTGGTAGTGAGGAGGACAAACAGCCTTTGACGATTGGGTGTCAGAGAGAAGTAGTAGATGAGGGGAAGAGGTAATCAGACGGTGTTCAACGTGGGGAAGGTTAGAATTAAGACCACAAACGGCGTAGAAATGGAGAGAGAAAGAGCCAGGTCTCGGTGCTGCAGCTACGGAAGTGGAGTGAATCCCACTCGCGTGATGACGGTCAGGCGGGCGTGGGATCCGCCCAACCCTCCCTACCGGTGGCGACGCTTTCACTACGAATCGGCGCCAGAGAACTATGTTATAGTATTACTGCCGTAGATTTTCAGCTTTTGAAAATAAGAAAAAATAGAAAAAGAAGTAAAGATGAGTGTGACTTATAAGTTGTCAAGTGTTGTGTATAAGAAGAAGAGGCTGTAGGATAAGGGATGGATACCAGCAGCCAACATGTGGTCTAGGAAAGGGAAGAATGACAGCGATCTGAGCCTGGCAGGGGTTACGTAACAAACGCCGCAGCGTTGGCTCACAGCGCCGTCGCCACTGTTCCTCCCGACACCTAGGCGGTAGTACCTCCTGGTCAGTGGCTGCCTCCCACCCACTGCTACAGAATAAGAGAAGCGAGTACCACTTACCACCATGTGGGGACATAAGTAATAACTATTCACTTCTGACTGACAATCGGTGTGGGCCGTCAGTGCTGACCATCAGTGTGGACCATCGTTGTGGGCCATTGGTGCTGACGTCAGTGCTGACTATTTATTTGGGCCATCACTAACGACCATCAGTGTGGATGATCAGCGTTGGCCATTAGTGCTGACAATCATTGTGTGCTATCATTGCTGGCTGCACTGTGATCCATTAGTACTGACCATCAATGTGGGCCAATAGTGCTAACCATCAGTGTAGGCCATCAGTACCCACCATGAGAGATGGCCACCACTGCTGGCTCTCAGTGTGAACCATCAGTGCTGACCATCAATGCTGTCCATCATTGTGAGCTATCGGTGCTGACCATCAGTGTGGGCCATCAGGACTGACTATTCCTGTGAGCCACCAGTACTGGTCGACCATCAGTGTGGGCCATCAGTGATGACCATCGGTGTGGACCCTTAGTGCCGACTATCAGCATGATCCAATGTGGTGACCATCTGAGGGGATGATTAGCAGTGACTATCAGCGTGGGCCATTACTAATGACTAACATTGTAGGCCATCAGTTCTGAACATTAGTGTGGGCCATCAGTGATGACCATCATCTTGGACCATCACTATGGACCATCAGTGCTTACCATCAGTGTAGGCCAACAGTGTGGGCCATCAACGTTGACCATTAGTGCACCCATCGATGTGAGTGTGGGCTGCCATCAGCAAGGACCATAGACAGGACCATCAACGTGCTCTACTTCTGCAGAAAATAATCATCAAACTATTTCCTGACAGTAGAATCATGCAGGATAATCCAGTAGCGCTGGATCCCTAGCTAAGTTCAAGGCCGAATCCACCCAGTTTATCTCCCTGTAGGACATCACGTGCTCTGGTTGCTTTGTGACTCCGCCATCCAACACAGGGACACAGTGGTGTCACCGTAACATCCAGTCGCTCAATGATATCCCACAATACATGAAGAACTAAGACTCTGTGTGCCTGTGGCTATTTACTTTTGTACATATATGGTGAAGCCTTATGACGTGACTAGTGTTTCCTCCCTGCCAGTCGGTTGAAGTGTCAACATCGAGGTATTGGAGAGTATTTGAAAAGTGAAGGAACAGGGAACAAAAGCAGCAGGAGAGCACAAGGCAACATCCGGGATCCGGTGTGGACCCAGGTGCCATATAAGGGACCCAGGGACCCACCCATTCAGACGAGTTTAACATTTTCTGGGCAAACCAACTGCGCTACAAGCTTCCCTCCCGTAATCATCCCCTGCGGTGCAGGAGGATCAGGTTGACGGTTAACAGAATCAGCCCATCTCAGTACTGTCCACCACTTGTGCCCCTCTCAACAATGTCCACCAGTTGTGCCCCTCTCAACACTGTCCATCAGTTGTGCCCCTCTCAACACTGCCCACCAGTTGTGCCCTTCTCAACACTGCCCACCAGTTGTGCACATATCAACAATTTCCACCAGTTGTGCCCCTCTCAACACTGTTCACCATCTGTATCCCTTTAAACTGCCTACCAGTTGTGCCCCTCTTACCACTATCCACCTATTGTGCTCTCACACCTGTCCACCAGATGTGCTCCTTTCAATATTGTCCACCTGCTGTGCCCCTTTTAACAATGTCCACCTGCTGTGCCCCTTTCAACAATGTCCACTAGTTGTGTCCCTCTCAACACTGTCCACCGGTTGTACCCCTCTCAACACTGTCCACCAGTTGTGCCCCTATCGCCACTGTCCACCAGATATGCCCCTCTCAACAATGTCCACCAGTTGTGCCCCTCTCAACACTCTCCACCAGTTGTGACCCTCTTAACACTGCCTACGAGTTGTACCCCTCTCAACACTGCCCACCAGTTGTGCCCTTCTCAACACCCTCCACCAATTGTGCCCCTCTCAACAATGTCCACCAATTGTATCCTTCTCAAAACTGTTCACCAGTTGTGCCCATCTCAACAATGTCCACCAGTTGTGCCTCTCTTAACACTGTACACCAGTTGTACCTCTCTCAACAATGTCCACCCGTTATGCCCATCTCACCACTGTGGTGCTCTCACCACTAACCGCCAGTTGTGCTCTTTTCAACATTGTCCACCTATTGTGCCCTATTCAACAATGTCCACCAAATGTGCCCCTCTCAACACTGTCCACCAGATGTGCCCCTCTCAACACAGCCCACCAGTTGTGCCCCTCTCGACATTGTCCACCAGCTGTGCCCCTCTCAACACTGTACACAAGTTGTGCCCTTCTCAACACTGTCCGCCAGATGTGCCCTTCTCAACACTGTCCACCAACTGTACCCCTCTCGCCGCTGTCTACCAGTTGTGCCCCTCTCGCTAATGTCCACCAGATGTGAACGTGTCAACTATGTCCACCAGTTGTGCCCCTCTCACCACTGTCCACCAGTTGTGCCCCTCAACATTGTCCATCAGTTGTGCCCTTCTCAACACTACCCACCAGTTGTGCCCCTCTCAAGTTTGTCCACCAGTTTTGCCCCTTTCAACACGGTCCACCAGTTGTGCCCCTTACAACACTGACCACCTGTTGTGCTCTCACCATTGTCTACCAGGTGTGCCCCTTACAACACTGTCCACCTGTTGTCCCCCTTTCAACAATGTCCACAAGTTATGCCCCTCTAAACACCGCCCACCAGTTGTGCCCCTCTCGCCGCTGTCTGCCAGTTGTGCCTCTCTCAACTCTGTCCACCAATTGTGCCCCTCTAAACACTGTGCACCACTTGTGCCCCTCTCGCCAATGTCCACAAGATGTGAACATCTCAACTATGTTCACCAGATGTGAGCATCTCAACTATGTCCACCTGTTGTTCCCCTCTCAACACTGTCCGCCAGTTGTGCCCCTCTCAACACCGCCCATCAGTTGTACCCCTCTCAACATTGCCCACCAGCTGGGCTCCTCACAAGACTGTCCATCAGTTATGCCCCTTTTAACACGGTCCACCAGTTGTGCCCCACTCGACACTGTTCACCTGTTGTGCTCTCAAAATTGTCCACCATGTGTGCCCCTTAAAACATTGTCCACCAGTTATGCCCCTCTCAACATTGTCCACCAGTAGTGCCCCTCTCAACACTGTCCACCAGTTGTACCCTTCTCAACACTGTCCACCAGTTGTGCCCCTCTCAACAATGTCCACCTGTAGTGCCTATCTCGCCGCTGTCTACCAGCTTTGCCCCTCTCGCTACTGTCCACCAGACGTACCCCTCTTAACACTCTCCACCTGTTGTGTCCCTCTCAATATTGTCCACCAGTTGTGTACCTCTCAACACTGTCCACGTGTTATGCTCTCACCACTGTCCACCAGGTGTGCTTCTTTCATCACTGTCCACATGTTGTGCCCCTTTCAACAATGTCCACCGCTTGGGCTCCTCTCAACCCTGTCCACCAGTTGTTCCCCTCTCAAAATTGTCCACCAGGTGTGCCCCTTACAACATTGTCCACTAATTATGCCCCTCTCAACACTGTCCACCAGTTGTGCCGCTTTCAACTCTGTCCACCAGTTTTGCCCTTCTCAACACTGACCACCAGTTGTGTCCTTCTCACCACTGTCCACCTGTAGTACGCATCTTGCCACTGTCTATCAGCTTTGCCCCTCTCGCCACTGTCCACCAGACGTACCCCTCTTAACACTCTCCACCTGTTGTGTGGCTCTCAACACTGTCCAACAATTGTGCCCGTCTAAACACTGTCCACCACATGTGCCCCTCTCGCCAATGTCCACCTTATGTTAACATCTCAACTATGTCCACCAGATGTGAGCATCTTAACTATGTCCACCAGTTGTTCCCCTCTCAACACTGTCCACCAGTTGTGCCTCTCTCAACATTGCCCATCAGTTTTGCCCCTTTCAACACGGTCCATCAGTTGTGCCCCACTCAATACTGTCCACCTGTTGTGTGCTAACCATTGTCCATCAGGTGTGCCCCTTACAACACTGTCCACCGGTTGTCCCCCTCTCAGCACTGTCCACCAATTATGCCCCTCTTAACACTGTCCACCAGCTGTGCCCCTCTCAACACAGTCCACCTGTTGTGCCTATCTCGCTACTGTCTACCAGCTTTGCCCTTCTCAATACTGTCCACCAGTTGTGTGCCTCTCAACATTGTCCAACAATTGTGCCCCTCTCGCCACTGTCCACCACTCTTAACACTCTCCACCTGTTTTGCCCCTCTCAGTATTGCCCACCAGTTGTGCATCTCTCAACACTGTCCACATGTTGTGCTCTCACCACTGTCCACCAGGTGTGCCTCTTTCATCACTGTCCACCTGTTGTGCCCCTTTCAACAATGTCCACCGCTTGTGCTCCTCTCAACACTGTTCAGCAGTTGTGCCCCACACAACACTGCCCACCAGTTGTGCCCCTCTCAAAACAGTCCTCCAGTTGCACTCCTCTCAACCCTGTCCACCAGATGAGCCCCTCTCAAAACTGTCCACCAGTTGTGCCCCTTTCAACTTTGTCCATCATTTGCGCGCCTCTGAACATTGTCCGACAGATGTGCCCCACTCAGCACTGTCCACCTGTTGTGCCCCTCTGAATACTGTCCAACAGTTGTGCCTCTCCCACACTGCCCCACAGTTGTGCCCCTCTCAACAGTGTCGACCAGTTGTGTCCCTCACAACACTGTCCACCACTTTTGCCCCTCTCATCACTGTCTACCAGTTGTGCTCCTCCCAACACTGTCCATCAGATTTGCAATTCTCAACACTGTCCACCTGCTGTACCCCTCTAAAAACTTTCTACCAGTTGTAGCCCTTTCGCCATTGTACACCAGATGTGACCATCTCAACAATGTCCACCAGATGTGCCCCTCTCAACACTGTCCACCAAATGTGCCCCTCTCAACACGGTCCACCAGTTGTGCCCTTCTCAAAATTGCCCACCAGTTGTGCCCCTCTCAAGACTGTACACCAGTTTTGCCCCTCTCAACACGGTCCACCAGTTGTGCCCCAATCAACACTGTCCACCTGTTGTGCTCTCACCATTGTCAACCAGGTGTGCTCCCTTCAACATTCTCCATCTGATTTGCCCCTCTCAACACTGTCCACCAGTTGTGCCTTTCTCAACACTGTACACCAGTTGTGCCTCTCTCAACAATGTCCACCAGTTGTTCCCCTCTCAACGCTGTCCACCAGTTATTCCCCTCTCAACACCGTCCAGCAGTTGTTCCCCTCTCATCACTGTTCACCAGATGTGCCCCTCTCAACAATGTCCATCAGTTGTTCCCCTCTCAACACTGTCCACCAGCTGTGCTCCTCTCAACACCGTCCACCAGTTGTGCCCCTATTAACAATGTCCACCTGTTGTGCCTATCTCGCCAATGTCTACCAGCTGTGCCCCTCTCACCACTGTCCACCAGTTGTGTCCCTCTCTACATTGTCCAGCAGTTGTGCCCCTCTCGCCACTGTCCACCAGATGTGCCCCTCTCAACACTCTCCACCAGTTGTATCCCTCTCAACATTGTCCACCAGTTGTGCACCTCTCAACGCTTTCCACATGTTGTGCTCTCACAACTGTCCACCTTCTGTGCCCCTTTCATCATTGTCCACTTGCTGTGCCCCTTTCAACAGTTTTACCACTTGTGTTCCTCTCAACACTGCCCACCAGATGCGCCCCTCTCAAAACTCTCCACCAGTTGTGCCCCTTTCAACAATGTCCACCAGCTGTGCGTCTCTCAACACTGTCCAACAGATTTGCCCCTCTCAGCACTGTCCACCTGTTGTGCCTCTCTGAAAACTGTCCATCAGTTGTGACCCTCCCAACACTGACCCACAGCTGTGCCCGTCTCAACAGTGTCCACCAGTTGTGCTCATCACAACTTTGTTCATAAGTTGTGCTCCTCTCACCACTGTCCACCAGATGGGCCTCTCTCAACACTGCCCACCAGTTGTGCTCCTCTCAACATTGTCCACCAGTTGTGCTCCGCTCAACACTGTCCACCAGTTGTGCCCCTCTCAACACTGTCCACCTGCTGTACCCCTTTGAAAACTTTCCACCAGTTGTACCCCTCTAAACACTGTCCATCAGTTTTGCCCCTCTAGCTTCTGTCCACCAGATATGACCGTCTCAACAACGTCTACCTGTTGTGCCCCTCTAAACACTGTCAACAAGTTTTGCCCTACTCAACATTACCCACCAGATGTGCCCTTCTCAAAACTATCCACCAGTTGTGTTCCTCTTAAGACTGTCCACCAGTTTTGCCCTTCTCAACACAATCCACCAGTTGTGTCCCACTCAACACTGTCCACCTGTTATGCTCTCACCATTGTCCACCAGGTGTGTCCCTTTCAACATTGTCTACCTGTTGTGCCCCTTTCAACAATGTTCACTAGTTGTGCCCCTCTCAACATTGTCCAGCAGTTGTGCCCCTCTCGCTACTGTCCACCAGATGTGCCCCTCTCAACACTCCACCAGTTGTAGTTGTGTCCCTCTCAACATTGTCCACCAGTTGTGCATCTCTCAACACATGTTGTGCTCTCACCACTATCCACCATGTGTACCCCTTTCATCATTGTCCACTTGCTGTGCCCCTTTCAACAATTTTACCACTTGTGCTCCTCTCAACACAGTCCACCAGATGCGCCCCTCTCAAAACTCTCCACCAGTTGTACCCCTTTCAACACTGTCCACCAGTTGTGCGCCTCTCAACACAGTCCACCAGATGCGCCCCTCTCAAGACTATCCACCAGTTTTGCCCCTTTCAACATTGTCCACCAGTTGTGTCCCACTCAATACTGTTCACCTGTTGTGCTCTCACCAATGTCCACCAGGTGTGCCCTTTACACCATTTTCCACCTGTTGTCCCCCTCTCAACACTGTCCACCAATTGTGCCCCTCTCAACACTGGCCACCAGTTGTGCCCCTCTCAACACTATCCATTAATTTGTGCCCTTCTCAACACAGTCCACCAGTTGTGCCCTTCTCAACACTGTCCACCAGTTGTGCCCCTTTCAACAATGTCCACCCGTTGTGCCTTTCTCGCCACTATCTACCAGTTTTGCCCCTCTCATCAATGCCCCCAGTTGTGTCCCTCTCAACACTGTCCAGCAGTTGTGCTCCTCTCGCCACTCTCTCCACCTGTTGTGTCCCTCTCAACACTTTCCACCAGTTGTGCCCCTCTCAACACTGTCCACCAGTTGTGCTCCTCTGAACACAGTCCATCACTTGTGCCCCTCTCGCAAATATCCACCAGATGTGAACATCTCAACTATGTCCACCAGTTCTTCCCCTCTCAACACTGTCCACCAGTTGTGCCCCTCTCAACATTGCCCATCAATTGTGCCCTTCTCAACACTGCCCACCAGTTGTGCCCCTCTCAAGACCGTCCATCAGTTTTGCCCATTTCAACACGGTCCACCAGTTGTGCCCCACTCAACACTGTCCACATTTTGTGCTCTCACCACTGTCCACTAGGTGTGCCTCTTTCATCGATGTCCACCTGTTGTATCCCTTTCAACAATGTCCACCTGTTGTGCCTTTCTCGTCATTGTCTACCAGCTTTGCCCCTCTCATCACTGTCCACCAGCCGTGTCCCTCTCAACACTGTCCAGCAGTTGTGCCCCTCTCGCCACTCTCCACCAAACGTACCCCTCTTAAAACACTCCACCTGTTGTGCCCCTTTCAACAATGTCCTCCAGTTGTGCTCCTCTAAACACAGTCCATCACTTGTGCCCCTCTCGCCAATATCCACCAGATGTGAACATCTCAACTATGTCCACCAGTTCTTCCCCTCTCAACACTGTCCACCAGTTGTACCCTTCTCAACACTCCCCGCCAGTTGTGCCCCTCTCAAGACTGTCCACCAGTTTTGCCCCTTTCAACACTGTCCACCAGTTTTGTCCCACTCAACACTGTTCACCTGTTGTGCTCCCACTACTGTCCACCAGGTGTGCCCTTTACACCATTTTCCACCTGTTGTTCCCCTCTCAACACTGTCCACCAATTGTGCCCCTCTCATCACTGGCCACCAGTTGTGCCCCTCTCAACAATGTCCATTAGTTGTGCCCTTCTCAACACTGTCCACCTGTTGTGCCTATCTCAACACTGTCCACCAGTTGTGCCCCTTTAACAATGTCCACCAGTTGTGTCCCTCTCAACATTGTCCAACAGTTTTGCCCCTCTCGCCACTGTCCACCAGACGTTCCCCTCTCAACACTCTCCACTTGTTGTGTCCCTCTCAACACTGTCCACCAGTTGTGCACCTCTCAACACTGTTCACATGTTGTGCTCTCACCGCTGTCCACCAGGTGTGCCTCTTTCATCATTGTCCACCTGTTGTGCCCCTTTCAAAAATGTCCACCTGTTGTGCCCTTCTCGCCACTGTCTACCAGCTTTGCCACTCTCAATACTGTCCACCAGTTGTGTCCCTCTCAACAATGTTCAGAAGTTGTGCCCCTCTCGCCACTCTCAACCAGACGTACCCCTCTTAAAACTCTCCACCTGTTGTGTCCCTCTAAACAATGTCCACCAGTTGTGCTCCTCTAAACACAGTCCAACACTTGTGCCCCTCTCGCCAATATTCACTAAATGTGAACATCTCAGCTATGTCCACCTGTTCTTCCCCTCTCAACACTGTCCACCAGTTGTGCCCCTCTTAACATTACCCCTCAGTTCTGCCCTTCTCAGCACTGCCCACCAGTTGTGCCCCTCTCAAGACTTTCCACTAGTTTTGCCTATTTCAACACGGTCCACCAGTTGTGCCCCACTCAACACTGTCCACCTGTTGTGCTCTCGCCATTGTCCACCAGGTGTGCCTCTTTCAACGTTGTTTACCTGTTGTGCCCCTTTCAACACTGTCCACCAGTTGTGCCCCTCTCAACACTGTCCACCAGTTAGCCCCTATCAACACTGTCCACCTGTTGTGCCTATCTATCCACTGTCTACCAGCTGTGTCCCTCTCAACACTGTCCACCAGTTGTGTCCCTCTCAACAATGTCCAGCGGTTGTGCCCCTCTCGCCACTGTCCACCAGATGTGCCCCTCTCAACACTCTCAACCTGTTGTGTCCCTCTCAATATTTTACACCAGTTGTGCACTTCTCAACTCTGTCCACATATTGTGCTCTCACCATTGTCCACCAGGTGTGCCCCCTTTCATCATTGTCCACCTGTTGTGCCCTTTTCAACAATGTCCACTAGTTGTACCCCTCTCAACACTGTCCACCAGTTGTGCTCCTCTCGCCACTGCCCACCAGATATGCCCCTCTCAACAATGTCCACCAGTTGTGCCCCTCTCATCACTGTCCACCAGTTGTGCCCCTCTCAACACTGCCCACCAGTTGTGCCCTTCTCAACACTGTCCACCGGTTGTGCACCTCTCAACAATGTTCACCAATTGTACCCTTCTTAAAACTTCCCACCAGTTGTGCCCCTCTTAAGACTGTCCATCATTTTTGCCACTCTCAACACGGTTTACCAGCTTTGCCCCACTCAACACTGTCCACCTGTTGTGCTCTCACCATTGTCCACCAGGTGTGCCCCTTTCAACATTGTCCATTTGATGTTCCCTTTCAATAATGTCCACCAGTTGTGCCCCTCTCCTCACTGTACACCAGTTGTGCCCCTCTCAACACTGCCCAACAGTTGTGTCCCTCTCAAAATTGTCCTCTAGTTGCACTCCTCTCAACACTGTCCTCTAGATGCGCCCCTCTCAAAGCTGTCCACCACTTCTGCCTCTTTCAACACTGTCCGCCATTTGTGCGCCTCTTAACACTGTCCAACAGATCTGCCCCTCTCAACACTGTCCACCGGTTGTGCACCTCTGAACAATGTCCACCAGTTATTCCCTTCTCAACACTGTCCACCAGTTGTGCCCCTCTCAACACTGTCCACCAGTTGTGCCCCTCTCAACACTGTCCACCAGTTGTGCCCCTATCAACACTGTCAATCAGTTTTGCCCCTCTCAACACTGTCCACCAGATGTGTCCCAGTCAACACTGTCAAACTGTCGTGCCTATCTCGCTACTAACTACCAGCTGTGCCTCTCTTACCACTGTCCACCAGCTGTGTCCCTCTCAACACTGTCCACTAGTTGTGCTCTTCTTAACATTGTCCACCAAATACGCCCCTCTCAACACTGTCCACCTGCTGTACCGCTCTCGAAACTTTCCACCAGTTGTGCCCCTCTAAACACTGTCCACCAGATGTGACCATCTTAACAATGTCAACCAGTTGTGCCCATTTCAAGAATGTCCACCGCTTATGCTCCTCTCAACAAGGTCCACCAGCTGTGCCCCTCCCAACATTGTCCTCCTGTTGTGCTCTCACCATTGTCCACCAGGTGTGCCCCTTTCAACATTGTCCACCTGATGTGCCCCTTCCAATAATGTCCACCAGATCTGCCCCACTCAACACTGTACACCAGCTGTGCCATTCTCAGCACTGTACGCCATTTGTGCCCCTCTCAACACTGTCCACCAGTTGTTCCCCTCTCAACACTGTCCAGTTGTGACCCTCTCAACACTGTCCAGCAGCTGTACCCCTCTTAACACTATCCACCAGTTGTGCCCCTCTCAACACTGGCCGCCAGTTGTGTCCCTCTCAACATTGACCAGCAGTTGTGCCCCTCTCGCCTCTGTCCACCAGATGTGCCCCTCTCAACACTCTCCACTTGTTGCGTCCCTCTCAACTTTGTCCACCAATTGTGCACCTCAACACTGTCCACATGCTTTGCTCTCACCACTGTCGACCAGGTGTGCCCCTTTCATCAGTGTCCGCCTGTTGTGCCACCTTTCAACAATGTCCACCGCTTGTGCTCCTCTCAACACGCTCCACCAGTTGTGCCCCACACAAAACTGCCCACCAGTTGTGCCCATTTCAAAACTGTCCTCCCGTTGCACTCCTCTCAACACTGTCCACTAGATGCGCCCCTCTCAAAACTATCCACCATTTGTGCCCCTTTCAACACTGTCCACCATTTGTGCACCTCTTAACACTGTCCAAAGTTGCACTCCTGTCAGCACTGTCCGCTAAATGCGCCGCTCTCAACACTGTCCACCTGTTGTTCCCCTCTAAACACTGTCCACCAGTTGTGCCCCTCCCAATAATGCCCCACAGCTGTGACTCGCTCAACATTGTCCATCAGTTGTGCCCCTCACAAGACCATCCATCAGTTGTGCCCCTCTCAACAGTGTCCACCAGTTGTGCTCCTCTCAACAATGTCCACATGATGTGCCCCTCTCATCACTGTCCACCTGCTGTGTCCCTCTCAAAACTTTCCACTAGCTTTGCTCCTCTAAACAAAGTCCACCAGTTGTGCCCCTCTCGCCACTGTCCACCAGATGTGGCCATCTCAACAATGCCCACTAGCTGTGCCCCTCTCAACACTGTACACCAGTTGTGCCTCTCTCAACATTACCCACCCGTTGTGATATTCTCAAAACTGCCCCTCAGTTTAGCCCCTTTCAACACTGTCCACCAGTTGTGCCCCACTCGACACTGTCCACCTGTTGTGGTCTCACCATTGTCCACCAGGTGTGCCCCTTTCAACACTGTCCACCTGTTAAGCACCTTTCAACAACAAACACCATTTGTGCTCCTCTCAACACTGTCCGCCAGTTGTGCCCTTTTCAACACTGTCCACCTGTTGTACCCCTCTCAACAATGTCCACCAGATGTCCACCCTTCTCAACACTGTCCACCAGATGTACCGCTAACAATACTGTCCACCTGTTGCGCCCCTTTCGCCACTGTCTAACAGTTATGCCCCTCTGAACACTGTTCACCAGTTGTGTCCCTCTAAACATTGTCAAGCAGCTGTGCCCCTCTCGCCACTGTCCACTACATGTGCCCCTCTCAACACTCTTCACCTGTTGTGTCCCTCTCAACAATGTCCATCAGTTGTGCACCTCTCAACACTGCCCACATGTTGTGCTCTTATCACTGTCCACCAGGTGTGACCCTTTCATAAATGTACACCTGTTGTGCCCCTTTCAACAATGCTCACCGCTTGCGCTCCTCTCAACACTGTCCACCAGTTGTACCCCATTCAGCACTGCCCACCAGTTGTGCCCATCTCAACACTGTCCACCAGTTGTGCCCCTCTGAAGACTGTCCACCTGTTGCTCCCCTCTGAACACTGTCCACCTGTTGTGCCCCTCACAAAACTGCACCCCAGCTGTGCCTCTCTCAACAGTATCCACCAGTTGTGTCCCTCACAGCACTGTCCACCAGATGTGCCCCTCTCAACAATTTCCACCTTTTGTGCCCCTCTCAACTCTGTCCAGCAGTTGTGCCCCTCTCAGCAGTGTCCACCATTTGTGCCCGTCTCAACACTGTCCACCGGTTGTGCCCCTCTCAGCACTTTCCACCAGTTGTAAAAGTTGTGCCCCTCTCAACTCTGTCCACCAGTTGTGCCCCTCTCAACACTGTCTACCAGAAGCGCCCCTCTCAGCTCTGTCTACCTGTTTTGTCCCTCTCGCCACTGTCCACCAGTTGTGCCCCTCTCCATACTGTCCACCAGTTGTGCCCCTCTCAACTCTGTCCAACAGTTGTGCCCCTCTTAACACTGTCCACCAGTTGTGCCCCTCTCAACTCTGTCCAACAGTTGTGCCCCTCTTAACACTGTCCACCAGTTCTGCCCCTCTCAACACTGCCACCAGATGTGCTCTTATCAACACTCTCCACCTATTGCGCCCCCTTCTCAACACTGTCCTTCTGTTGTGCCCCTCTCAACAGTGTCCACCAGTTGTGCCCCTCTCAACACTGTCCACTAGTTGTGCCCCTCTTATCACTGTACATCAGATGTGACCCCTCTCAACACTGTCCACTTGTTGTGCTCCTCTGAACTCTGTCCACCGGTTTTGACCTTCTCAACACTGTCCATCTGTTGTGCCCCTCACAATACTGTCTACCAATTGTGTCCCTTTCAACACTGTCCACCTGTTATGCCTCTTTCAAAATGTCCATCAGTTGTGCCCCTCTCAGCACTGTCCACCAGTTGTGCCCCTCTCAACACTGTCCATCAGATGTGACCCCTCTCAACACTGTCCACCTGTTGTGCTTCTCTGAACTCTGTCCACCGGTTGTGACCTCTCAACACTGTCCACCAGTTGTGCCCCTCTCAACGGTGCCCACCGGTTGTGCCCCTCTCAACACTGTCCAGCAGTTGTTCCCCTCTCAACACTGTCCATTAGACGTGACCCCTCTTAACACTGTCCACCTGTTGTGCCCCTCTGAACTCTGTCCACCAGTTGTGACCCTCTCAACACTGTCCACCAGTTGTGCCCCTCTCATCACTGTCCACCAGATGTGCCCCTCTTAACAATGTCCTTCAGATGTGCCCCTCTCAACACTGTCCACCTGTTGTGCCACTCTCAACACTGTCCAACTGTTGTGCCCCTTTCAATACTGTCCTTCTGTTGTGCCTTTCTCAACACTGTCCACTAGCTGTGACCCTCTCAACACTTCCCACCAGTTTTGCCCCTTTCAGCACTGTCCACCAGATGTGCCCTATTCAACACTGTCTACCTGTTGTGCCCCGCTCAACTCTGTCCACCAGTTGTGCCCTTCTCAACACTGTCCACCAGATGTGTCCCTTTCAACACTTCCCACCAGTTGTACCACTATCATCTCTCGCCACCATTTTTGCTCCTCTCAACACTGCCCACCAGCTGTGCCCCTCTTAACACTTTCTTCCAGACGTGCCCTTCTCAACAATGTCCACCAGTTGTGCCCCTCTCAACACTGTCCTCCAGTTGTGCCTCACTCAACTCTGTCCATCAGCTGTGCCCCTCTCAAAACGCTCCACCTGTTGTACCCCTCTCATTGCTTTCCACTAATTGTGCCCCTCTCAACCCGGTCCGCCAGGTGTGCCCCATTCATCACTGTCCACCTGTTGTGCCCCTTTCAACAATGTCCACCAGTTGTGCCCCTCTCAACAGTGTCCACGAGTTATTCCCATCTCAACACTGCCCACCAGTTGTGCCCCTCTCATCGATGTCCACCAGTTGTGCCCCTCTCAACTCTGTCCACTAGATGTGCCCCTCTCAACACTGTCCACCTTTTGTGCCCCTTTCAGCACTTTCCACCAGTTGTGCCTCTCTCAACACTGTCAAACAGTTGTGCCCCTCTCAACACTGTCCACCAGCTGTGCCCCTCTCAACACTGTCCACCAGTTGTGCCTCTCTCAACACTGTCCATCTGTTGTGTTCTCACCAATGTCCACCAGGTGTGCCCCTTTCAACTTTTTCCACTTCTTTTGCCCCATTCTACAATGTCCACCAATTGTGCCTCTCTCAACACTGCCCACCAACTGTGCCCCTCTCAACACTGTCCACCAGTTGTGCCCCTCTCAACACTGTCCACCAGATGCGCTCCTCTCTACTCCGTTCACCGGTTTTGCCACCCTCAACACTGTCCACCAGTTGTGCCCCTCTCAACCGTGTCCACCAGATGTGCCCCTCTCAACATTTTCCTTCTGTTGTGTCCCTTTCAACAGTATCCACCAGTTGCCACCTCTCACCTCTGTGCACCAGGTGTGCCCCTTTCAAAAACGTCCACCTGTTGTGCCCCTTTCTACAATGTCCATCAGTTGTGCCCCTCTCATCATTGTCCACCAGATGTGCCCCTTTGAACATTGTCCACCAGATGTGCCCCTTTGAACATTGTCCACCAGATGTGCCCTTCTCAACACTGCCCACCAGTTGTGCCCCTCTCAGCACGGTCCAACAGTTCTCCAGGGAATAATTATCCTCTTTCACGTCATTTATGTACATACTTGGTCATTTATCTTGGCTATCAACAACTAATGGGAACTTAACCAGAATCCGTAACATACGTCACCACTGCAATGTACTAGATTCATCTGTTACAATGCACTCTGTCTCATTAGAACAGTTTAGTACGCAACCTGTCACACCTCTGGGAACCACCAACAACGCCGGTCTTACCAATATTTAAGGTACACAACGTCCATCCTGTAACCTTCCTACTCATCCCTTCCTGAAATATATAGTGAAGCAGCGAGCTCACTTGATGTAGCTGTGCCAGTCCCGTGCTACAGAGGCCGGACCAACCGGTTTCCAGTGAAGCCGCTCTCCCTGTAATGAGGTAGGTCGGACCAACCCCGCCAACCAACGGTATCGTTCACCATCTACTCGGGTCACATGGTGATAGTAACAAGCGTACATGATAAGGATGTGCAACCACCTGATATGATTGTAAGGCGGCGGGAGCTGAAGTTAGTGTAAAAATTCTTTTTAAATGACCACAACATTCTTTCACCTCCTGACTCATCCCATATCACTTTTTTGCTCTCCCCATGATGTCTTATGTCACTTCCCTCTTTGGATACATGTAAAGTGTATGGACCAAATGGCGTCACTCCTCGTGTGTTATAGGAATACGCCTCTGAACTTGCGCCTGCCTGGGCTTGCTCGTCTCCTGTTTTGCCTGAAACTAAAAATTTTTCCTTCTTGGAAATCTGTATTAGACAACCCATTCCTAAGAAAGGTGAATCTTCTGATTCTTCACACAAACATCTCACTGATTTGACTTATATCATTTCCAATCTTTGAATTGCTCCTCAACTACCATTTCGTTAAGCATTTTGAATTAGTGTACTTTTGGCATAGCAAGATCCATTTGGAGAATCATATTGTGTAGCCCCTGACTTGTTAAAAACTTTTCAAAGGATGAGATATCTGGTTTGATTTTCAAGTTTACATCTTTTAGATTTTCTCCTTTAGTCTGTTCTCTTACATCAAGCTTCCTCTTCACCTGATCAGATTTCTTAAGTGCTCCTTGATCAACTTCTTCCTCTATTCCAGTCAATGGTTGTTTCCCCTAGGGTCTGGTCTGTAATCTACTCTCTTGCTCCTTTTCATGTGCGATTTCCTTCCTTCAACAAATAACGAGATATATTAACATAGTGAAGACCGCTCAACACTACATTAGTTCACCCAAGTCCGCTCTGTCTTCTATAGCTCGGCTCGTCACACTACCCCTATAATCTCCAATTTGGACAGAAACTCCCAATGAGGCAGACAAAACTCATAGGGTTTAGGCACCTTCAAAATCCAAATTTTCTACCATGTCTCACTCTGAAGCTTCTCATAATTCTCATATACTTCGACGATCTTATGGTTCCACCTCTTAACACGACGATTATAAAAAGTATCAAAAATCTGTATACAAAGTCCCACATAGTGTGCATGTATGTATGTATGTCTTGATGTATGTCTTGTACACAGAGCAACTTCTTTTCGTCTTCTGAAAAGTTGCTCCAACTTTACAGTCAGCTGATTCATTCTTATGTGGAGTGCTGCCCAGACATGTGTTGTGGTTATAGCTCTACAAACTATCTTGGTGGGTCACAACTATATACAACTGACTTCAAAAAGCAACAGGCCAGAGTGTCCTAACGAGGCTGTTTGTGATAGTTGAAGAGAACAGAAACACATGGTTTATAATGTGGCAGGGTTAGGAAGACGTACAGATGTTTTCTTTCATTTTTTATTGAGAGGAAGACTGTAAACTTATCGCTTAGTTAAAAAGGTGCAAAATAATATCAGTCTTGGATATGAAGAGAAATATTTATCAAGTCAATGCTTAAACGTATCTGTTGTTATGGCTTTCAACCACTCTAATTGGTAATTCATTCCATATGTTAAGAATGTTGTTGAAGATAAAGTACTTCGCCTTATTCGAGGTATAAAGTTTGCCAAAGAAAGTATATCCTTTACTACGAGTGAAATCAGTCAAATCTATTGTTAAGCAGCTCGTTCGATCGAGATTATCGCAGCCCTTTGTGATTCTGAATACTTGCATTAGATCGACTCATATCTCTCAGTTTGACCTCGAAACATGACCCACTTTCTCTGCTGCTGATTGTTGATTGCCTTTCTTTCTTTTTTTGTTTACATCACTCTGTTGTCTGCTGTCAAGAGCTGGCTGTTTGACTGGCCTCATCATTAAGCAGACCTCGCATCATTATGAAATCCACTAAGTCACAGGATTACCGAGCGGCCGTTGCCGACACAAGGCTGGGTCGTTGTGGTGTTTGTTTCTTCCCTTAGACAGCGAAGCTTTGGAGCTTTTTTTTCTGATCATGACTTTTTTTCTTAACAGCTACTACCTGCCTAAAGAAAAAAAAGAAAAAACTCTTCCGTCATTCTTCTCTTTTTTCTGTCTCTTGTTTATCAATTTTTGCACCTTTCATGTTACACTGAAAACCTGACCTGAACAAGTACTTTTATCCGTGACTAAAGTCTCGAGTGCCCTGGACCATTGCCCAAGCCGCACCGTCTGTCCGTTGCTCACCCATAGTTAGGTTAGGTTTGTGTCCAGGTTCCGCTAATGCTTCGCTCACTGACGTATCTTCGGTTCATAATCATATGCGACTGCAATTAGTAATTTTCACCTGTTAAATGATCATAATATATATATATATATATATATATATATATATGAAGCAATA
>JAYMFT010268008.1:0-10668 GCA_038088735.1 Panulirus argus
CCCCCCCCCCCCTCTCTCTCTCTCTCTCTCTCTCTCTCTCTCTCTCTCTCTCTCTCTCTCTCTCTCTCTCTCTCCTCAGTTCCGGTTCTCTTTAGTTCCTTCGTCCCATCCAACTCTAAAGAATGTCCAGCATCCTCTTGCCCAGACTCGCTCCCTGGCCACCAGTATATTACTTATAATTATGTTTCCTTCCGTAACAGGGAAAAAGATATTGTCTTTGCCACATGTCTCGTATCTTTTATCTTTAAGTTTGCTTTTTCTGTTTCCTTTCTAACAAATTGATGATTTAGTGAAAGATTCATTTGTCTAGAGAAATTCAGCCTCTGATATGACTTCTAAGGGCCAGATCAAGTGGCGTCGATGATCTAAGGAATATATGGGGCAAGGAACATGGAGCTGGAGTGAAGATTTGGTGTATCCGTGGTGTAGTGTACCTGACCATGATTCGCACACGTGCCAGCCCGTGTTGGATTCCTGAATGTGGCAGGCAGTCGGCCTAAAGCCAACCCAATTGGTCACCTTCCCCTCGGGGCTGGTCGATAATTGGGTACCTGGCATAGGATGGGGTGTGTACACACATAAAAGTAAAAACAAGGAACATATACTGTACAAGGTTAAGACACGGGCCAAAACACGATTGTAAAACTCTATCCCCGTAACATCACAAATAGTGATCAGAAATACAAATCAAATAGTAATCAAACACACACACACACACACACACACACATACACACATATTAGTAAAATATATAAAAAAGTAGTAACACTGTCTTTAATATGCTTTAATCCTTTGTTTAGTTCACCAATATGATGCTGCTACAATATATTTCAGTTCAGATCCTTATACATTTTTTTCTAGATTTCTTAAGAACTTATGTCACAATGTGATTTAGCATTAAGACTCTGTCTAAACTAGAGCCAAGATTCTTCATATAGCATCTACTTTTACCAGCTCTCTGCCGTTTCTATGGAGACTTTATCTCTCTCGCACTAGCATAGTTCCTAGTCTTGACGTGCAGAGAGTAATCACTCAAATCCCAAGTATTTATCACGAGAGAAGGATAACATACCCCGTGAAATACCCAAAGTACAGAAAGCCACAAAGCGAGCCAGCGTCCGTGTGTGTGTGTGTGTGTGTGTGTCTATTTTGGTACGGGCGAACACCACTGTGATGTGTCTTCAACAATGTGGCAGCAATATTGCTTTATTGCCCGTCCGGGTGACCTACACCGATATCGGGAGCGGATGGCATTCAGATTGATAGCTTCGTGTCAGCGGGCATGCTGAGGAGGGGGTACCCATGCAGCCACTGTAATATTGCGTGATTTTACTGATTCTCTCCATATTAACAGACGTTACCGGACTATCTATATACGCTCCTCTTCGTCTCACTCGATGTGGCTAACATCACCATCGTCCACGAGCATTTGAGGATCTCGAAATATTACAGAAGAGCTGCCTTAGTTGCATCGCTACTGTGGATCGCTTCTCTTAGCACTTGAAGTAACTGGGTTGTGCATATTGCTATTGCTGCTGGGACAAGATAGATTCTTCTCAGATAGACTGAGTTAGCCGGGAGTACATGTTCTCCATACCTTGCTTGACCCACTGGTTTGACTTATCAAACCAGAGAGTGAATGTTACTATTATCATTATTATTATTATTATTACTATTATCATTATTATTATTTTTTATTATTATCATCATTATTATCATTATCATTATCATTATTATTATCTAATCATTAATATCATTATTAATATTATTTTTATCATTATCACTACTATTATCATTATTATTATTATTATTACTATTATTATTATCATTATCATTATAATTATTATCATAACTGTTTTTGTAATCATCTCTATCATAAATCAATTATAATCATTATCATTACTATAACTATTATTATTATTCCTATTATCATTATTACCCTTATCCTACTATGGGATATGTTGGCAAATTCTGTCGACAATTGGTAGCCTGATCTATGCATTTCATGTTTCACTTTCGGTCACATTGGTACTGGCTTAATACCCTTTCAGCAGCTGCTCAACGCCATCACATGATCCACGCACAGATCGTACATAGTTAGTTATCTCATGTTGTGTTCATCTTCTGCCCTCGACAATGACATTAGTGTCCTGATGTTGGGGAATATGAGCACAGTTTCCTTGATATACTTCGGTGATGTTCTGTGAGTTATAACGACAGGGAAACGAACGTAGTTCTGCTCGCCGTTGTACCAAGTCCGAGGTTTAGATTCGTGGGTAAAAAAAACGAGAAAAATCTTTCTGGAAGCTGATAATGGAAATGTCGCTCACTCGGGCTTGGCAGACACTGATAATAGGCATAATCTGCTCCTTCGGGAGAGCTCGGCTCTCTGAGTTCGAATACATTCTTGATAAAGATAACGTTCGCTGGTGACTTAGAAATTGTGATTGTGTGTTTTTATCTTCCATTCGCATACATGCATGGGTCCGGCTTTTCGTTAGCTTTAATGGCTATTTCAGAGCTAAAAGCTAGTAAGCTAGAATCTTGAACAAAGTTCAGCTATGCACAGTACGAAACCCTTCATGCTCATTCGATTGTTCGCTGCTCCGGGTCATTAAGGTGGGCAATGTCGAGCTGCATCCAACACTCGAAAAATCTTCAGCTCTTTCTCGAAGTGTTAGGAATAATTCTAAGACCGTATACCCTCTCATTATGCACGTGGCATTTGTTCCTTCATTAACACTCCTTCATATGTCTTTTCTACCTTAATGGCATGTGATATTTACACACTGTACACTTCATATAATGTTTCTTAATTACTTCTGAGAATTGATAATTACTCTGGTCAGAATGATAATTTCTCTTCATTTTCCTTAACCGTAAATTTCCTACCACAAAAAGGCGAATAAATGATTAATAAGGAAATTTATCGAGATTCTTTTGAAATAATTTATTGAAGACAAAATTAATCAAATATCAATCAGCCCTTTTGAACAAATACTAATTTATTTATGCTATATTTAGTTGTGCTTTTATATCTACGTTTTATTTATGAAAGGCAAGAAAGTATCATTCCATCCTTGACATCTTCTTTAGGTTGACTGACTCGAATAACCGATACGCTATGGATATAGTATGGGAGTCTAAGATTATTTAGCCAACCTTCATCTCCGGATTTCATATATAGAAAATGGAAGATTGTCTGTCGCTTGGGTGGTTGTTTAGGCTTTTTTAGCCTGTGAACCTCCAGGATTATAAACCCCGTCATCTTCAGGCTGTGTACCCAATAACTAGGAACGTCTTTAACACCTTCTTCGGGTATTAAATCCAAAGACCACATTGTCTCTCACTATGTCTATGGTTTATGAATACTGTCGACCAGTCTTCAACAAAAAACTTTCACAAGAAGAAAAAAGAAATTCTCTTCGATCGTAAACGAACCGTAGTAATGCAATAAAATTCTAGTTAACGTATTGTGGACACATTCTGAAGTATCCATGTCTATGAAAAACGTTAAAAAAAACCACTGTTCCTTATATGCTGGCACTAACGGCGATCACTTGCTCAGTATAGTGATGAACTACATAAATCATATGAGGTTATGCTTTTATCCTAAGGTGCACATGTTTCCATAACTTCTGATTTCGCTTAAGATTTCTGTAAGTTGAAGGATTCATTCTGCTATTTGATAACCCAAAGTTTCCTTTTCCTTTGGAGCCACAGCCTCACTGTCCGTCTCCTCCTTACTGTTGGGCAAATCTAACTGTACACACCTCCACATCATTGTACACCTCCTTACGAATACCTTTACATTTTTGTACGCCTTCATCTTACAGACACCTCCACATTACTGTGCATTCCACCTTATGAACACCTCCACCTTACTGTTCGCCTCCACCCCACGAACACTTCCATATTCCTGTACATTCCACCTTGCTCTACTCTTCCACCTAACTGCCTACTTCCACGTTACTAACATTTGCGTTTCACGCACATCACTTGCTACATCTTGATTTAATCATCTCTTTAAAAAAAATTTATATTCAACACAGCAACATTTTCCAGCATACTAAAATTGCCACAACTCACCACAAACATAAATCATTTTGACTTCATTTAAACATCACAATAAATATACATTTAATATTCTCCTTTCTTAAAGTGACGATGGAAACATTTCATTTTACTTTATTTACATATATATATCTGTTCATTTAAATCGATAGATGGATAGATAGATGGAAAGATAGATAGATAGATAGATATATAGATAGATAGAAAGAGAGAAAGAAAGATAGATGGAAAGGTTTGTGGGGCCTGGTTGTGGATTTGGTTTCGGTGCATTACACACGAAAGCTAGAGAATGGATGTGAGCGGATGTGGCCTTTCTTCGTCTATTCCTGGCGTTACTTTGCTAATGAGGGAAACGGCGATATAAAAGAATATGAATAAAGAAAAGAAGATAGATTAGATAGCCAGAGATAAGTAGATAATTAGATAGAAAGATAGATATCCTGGTATTTCGGTGCAATTCTGAGATTCTCTCGACTCTCTGTTATTGGCAGAAAAAGTGCCCTTGAATGTCAGATACAAAGCAACATGGCTATTCCTTGGGCACCATCCACTACAGAGAGAAGACAGCAAGTAGGGCCGGATCATGACACAAAAAACGCTTCGAGAGATATGGCTCATATCTGTTCCGCTACATAGTAAGTTCAGAGAAACATTTCCGGGAAGAATCTCCGGAGCACGAAAATTTCTCACAATTTGGTACGACAGTTGAGGAAACTTGTGTGTTCCTTAATGGGTCACGTACGGTAGTCTCTGGGTCTAGGTTAACTTTGCCCTCCCTGCTTGCGTAACACTGTGGTCATGTAAGGCTGGTATTCAGTCATAATGTGATATTTTTCCAGCTGTGTGATCTCTTGTAAAATTAAGGTGAGTGAATTCGGCGACTGACTTATCTACTTTAGAATCAACTTAACTTGATTCAAGTATGAATGATATCGTATGATTTCTGTGTTTGCAGTACATTCCTGATAGTTAGATGATAGGTAATTCTACCACTATTTCAGCTACCACTACTAATAATACAACTACTGCAAATCCTACCACCACTTTACTACGACTCTAACTTCTAGTACCAGTACTTCTACTACTATTACTTTTATTGCTATGGAGGGCTGGACGGCTTCCAGGGCCCCTTCGACCGTCATGCGACTAAGACCAATCTCATTCTTCCAGACACAGCTCCTAGGTTTGACTCCTTCTCTGCTTATTTCTGCATCGCTTGCAATCTCAGATCCAACCTTCCATCTGTTCAGCACATCTGCCTACTTCTTCCTCTGACCGTCTTCCTTCTGAAATCGACCTGTCAATCGCTCTCACTCCTCTACATCATTATGTATCTAACTATAAACCTATACCACCCTTTTAACCCCAAGGGTGTGTTTGTTCCTATTGCAGAGCAAGAACTTCCGATGCTAACCTCTCGAATTCTGAGTCTCCTAAATTTGAAGCCATTTGCCTCAAAATTTCTCTACCCAGTATAACTCTGCTTCAGTGTTTCTTTATATTTCCCAATTGTCTTCTCTAACTACGTACAAATCTTGGGCTGTCTAAACTTCCCCACAACGAAGCACGGCTCTCTCTTCACGTCCACGCTTGAGATTCACTCTGTGGGATATAGGTTCTATCTTGGATGATCCCAGCCCTCTCTTGTTCCATCTTGAACGATCTGGTACAAGCAGTTGAACTCTCAGGACCAATCTCCCACCGTCACGACCACATCTAGACAGCAGACCATTTCAATTCTTATTCTTTTAAACCCTTAACTCTCTCACTATACATGCTCATATTCTGTCAGTTGCCGTAATATGACTGATATTGCTAACCACTGCCGCTACAACTACTGCCATAATTGTTTTTACTACTACTGCAACTAACGCCATTATTGTTGCCCCTCTGTTACGACTACTGCTATTGCATAATCAAAGCTTGATTATATAACCTCAACACTCCTTCTATGGGGCTCCTGTAGCTTCAAGGCTGCGCTCCAGTAAAGAGCAAGGGACATTATGGACTCCTATGGAGCAAGAAGCTCCTCGACAAGACTTATTGTTTTTCGTCCACTGACAGTGACAAAGCCCTCGGCGAGGATGGCTTTTTACTCGCGGTGTAACCTCATGCAGGAGGAGTCCAGTGTGTGTGTGTGTGTGTGTGTGTGTATGTGTGTGTGTGTGTGTGTGTGTGTAAGACAGACAAAAACAACAGACAAACAGACAAACCAGAACGACAGACTGGCAGGGACAATTTCATGACGCACAAAACTGCCGGTTTATAAACACCGAACATTGCTAGTTATCAACGTAAAATATGCTTAACTAAATCATGCTAGTTTAGCTTAATAAAAAAACCTTAGTAAAGGACGTTTGCATATCAAGCATGGGGGTTACTAGAATAGGTCGTTTCGTCTCCAATCACTTTGGCAAAACCTTTCATCACCTACCTACACTCTCCTCTCGTTTCCTTCCTGAATCTCTATAAGGTAATATGGCTTGTGACCGGCTTATCTGCTCGCCGAACGGGTTCTCTTTATTCTATAACTCATAAATTAAAAAAAAATCCCATTCTAAATCACTGGTTATTCTGCGGGAAACTATGCGAGTATAAAATTCGGAAATATACGAGGTAATATATTAATAATTTGAGAGGAAAAAGTACATTTAGAGTTTTCTGTTGTAAAGAGGCTAAATGTGCGGACATAGAACGGAAAGGGGAAAAAAAAGGGGGACACCCGCAGACGATGTTCCGCTGTCAGAGTAACACATAAATTCGAGAGAGTCAGACGGTGAACCTGCGACTCGATAACAGTCCTTGAGTGGAGGGGTGTGAGACCCACACACTCAGGAGAAATTTCGGCGGGGGCAGAAGGAGGAGACGCTGCCTGCCGGCTGTTAGCCTGGCCTGGCCTCTCCAACCAACCCCTTAAAAATGGTCACATTCGTTAAAAAAGAAAAAGAAGAAAAAAAGGTTTTTGTAACACATTTTCTATTATGTTTTTCTTCGGGCTAGTTTTACCGGCCGTGTCTTGGACCTTCTAATCCACTGTAGACTCGAAAGAGCTTTACCCCTACACCACCCACACGGTACCTCGCCACTGCTGAACTATTGTGTCACAGTCCCGTGCTCTTGCGAGGGGTCCCGTTCTCCCTCCTGCCCCTACTGAAGTATTGTGCCATTGTCTAGTGTTCTCTTTTTACCGGGCTCTCCTCTTCTCATACGAAGCAACATGGAGCTACTGCGCCACCGTCTGAGGCTCTTTTTTTTTTTTTTCCGCCGGGAGTCTCTTCTCTCTCTTTCTCTCTCCTTCTCTCTCTCTCGTTACATCTGGGACCGGAATAAAGCCTTCTTTGGCTGTGAATGAAGATGGCTTAACACCGCATCCAAGATGGCATCATCCTCTTTACCATCAACGAACACAGAGGTTTAGTCACAGCCTCGCACACTCTTGCGTGTATATAAGACACAATGTCCATTGCTGCGATCTCACTCTGTTAAGGCCTGGTCAGAAATACCATCGGAGAATATCAGTCCTTCACAGCAACATGTTGGGGTGGTTACATACTCCCGACTAAAGCCCTCTGCTCTCTGGCGTGAGTACGTTTAGCGTTCCTGGCGCAGCTATTATGATCGCAGACGGTCTGTGCTCCGTCTCGTTCTTTCTTACTCAATCCTTGACTAGAACTAGGAAAAGGAGAGGATGTATCTTTTCAACCATCTTTCAATGTTATTTTCTTTAATGATTTTTGTTTCTTTCTATATCTTTACTCCATCGTTAATAAACCATCCTCGGGAAGGCCGTGGAAGTACTTCATCATCTGCTCATACGAGGACCTAAAAACTCCTGCGAAATATTCCTCTCCTGACGTAAGATGGAAGTAATTAGCCGTCAGTTTTATATCTCCATATCTCGACCCGGGAATAAAGCCACGTAAAATTTCCTCCGACCTTCTAATTGCAGGGGGGTATGTCTACCCTTATACCAACCGGGATTAAACTTTTAACAACCCTATTACTTCAGTGATGTAAGTCCTAGGTTGGTTTAGAAGCTTTCCTCCAATACCAACCATAGCTTCCTAGTCGTACGCTGTACGATATTGATTAACATCTCTCTAAGACCAACGTAGCAAAATGCACCTTCAAGAAATTACTCTCAAATGTATACATAAAATGAGCATAGGCTTGCTCACGTTTAGATGAATTATCCTCTGGTGAAACAGGGAGTGAATCAAAACAATAGATTTTATGTACAGACATGATAAAAGTTTTACATATCTCTCCTTATATGGGCTCCATGTAATTACAAAAGAATCTACAGGAATTCAAACAGCAACAGACCATTGGGTTCTTTCGAGGCTGTTTGTGATAGCTGAAGATATGAGAAACTTACAGAATAGTGTGGTAAAAGTTAAGAAGGCGTACAGATAATTCAAAGAGAATAACCTGCAAAAATTGACTTCAGTAATTGTTATTTTCATTTCGAATCTAGTATGACCAGCTAAGAGCTGTCGAATGTAGAGTCTCATAAACTCCATCACATATTCCTGTGTTCCAAGTGGATGGCTCTCTTTCATTAAGTAATCTGTCAGATTAAAGATTTGGTAAGGTTTCCAATAAACTCTCGAATGACTAAAGAGGATTTCGTCTTCTCCAGTCACGTTAATCCTTCAGGTCAAGTCACAGAAGCTGAGATCACCTGAGAGTTTCGTAAGTCATTTCTTACTCATATATAAATCCACCTCATCGAGTATATATTTCTCTCACCGTTGTAGTCTCAACGAAGGACGGCATAGGATGGGCTGTGAAACTCCTTTAAAACAATCACATCAAATCACCAAGAAGTATGATATATATATATATATATATATATATATATATATATATATATTCGCTAGAGTTCTTCACAGATATTCCTATCTTATATTCTCCCACCATTCCTAATTTCTATCCTTTAACTCTCGCGGATTTCCAAAATTTCAAAGCAAAGGACGTCGGTGCACTTTAGATTGCACTGATCAAACAAAAATTTCAGCCCCTCAGACTTGACTATTGGTTCTGCGAGATTATCTTCCGGCCGAGTGATGAAGTGGGATGAGTGTGTTTACCTCTCAAACACACCCACACCCTCACAGTAACACACACACACACACACACACACACACACACTCACACACACACGCACACACACACATACACAATCATGCACACCCCTGTATACCTGCCACCCTGGCTAACTAAATGTACCTCAACCAAATGCTTATCCAAAGCGTGGAAATATCCAGCTCACCCTAATCTTAAGCCCTTGTATGATTAGTCCACTAGTACCTATCATGGCCTCCCAGTTCTGTAATATCTGTAATACCTCAACTGTGCATTTTCAGCCAAATGGCTGGCTACATCCGATAAACCAATATTTATCTACTCATCTATGCAATACACACACATATGTTCTTGCATATATACTGTCTACATAAACCAACATACACACACACTATTCACACGGACACAATCATGCACATGCAATATCCACACATTTATACTATCCACATCCACCTTCATGTACACACGCTATCCACACACACAATCATGAACATGCAATATCCACACGTATATTCATTCACAATTCCGCTTGGAACCACTCATCTATATTCTTTAGCCAATACATCTTGATATCTTACCACTTGCACGAGTACATCTCCCAGTCACACGCACACCATCTCCGCAGATACCACCCACTCACCTCTCTCTTCTCTTTCACCAGCAAATTCCTCTTTCCAGCACTTACCATTCTTTCTCAAACACCCACATGGTACCTTGTGCATACCGCAAGCTTCAACAGCACAGGTAAGCACTGCTTACTTAAGAGCTTTCCACTCATCGCCCACTTCCCTACTTTCATTCACTCATTCATGCCACGTAATTCCTCCTAAGACTGGGATAAATCGGCTTTGTCTAGGTTACGGCAAGCGTATGTCTTCAGTTTAAACTGTGGTATCTCTGCTACTGTTAGTATAAAGATCTAACGTCTCGTAGCTACAGCTGTGTCGTCTTGATGATAAGTCTCCACCACCCGTCGCTGCTCCTGTTAAATATTTACTCATTTCGCCTCTCTCTCTCTCTGACGTCGCCAGGGAACCAACAAAAACTGCTACTCCGTCTTTCTCTCTCTTTCCAAATGTCGACCACTTACTAAAGGGATTTTCTGTCGTCGTCGCTGGCTTTTCACTTATCTTTTGTCTTCTTTCTGCCGGAACTTCTGGGCAAAACAGTGGGAACTCCAGCCCATATCGTCTCTGCAGGGGGCGTTTTATTTTTCCTTTCTTAAATCTTCAAGAAAGATATTCACCTCCTCCTCCCCTTTCCCCAAATATTTGTATTTAGATTACCTCGTCAGATCAGGATTGTCCGGGCAGTACGTGTGACTATGAGGGGAAAAATGAGAATCTAGTTTGGGCTCAAGTTTCCCCAGAGAGGCTGTGGAAAGTTTTTGTGACCACCCTTAATATTCCCTTTGTCCATCTCTCTCTCTCTCTCTCTCTCTCTCTCTCTCTCTCTCTCTCTCTCTCTTTCTCTCTCTCTCTCTCTCCACGCGCGGCAGCGAGAAAA
>JAYMFT010268019.1:0-10668 GCA_038088735.1 Panulirus argus
TATATATATATATATATATATATATATATATATATATATATATATATATATATATATATTCGCCATTTCCCGCGTTACCGAGATAGCGTCAAGAAAAGATGACGGAACCTTAGAGGGAAAATCCTCACTTGGCCCCCTTCTCTGTTGCTTTTTTTTTGGAAAACGAAAACAGGAGGAGAGGATTTCCAGCCCCCCGCTCCCAACCCTTTTAGTCGCCTTCTACGACATGCAGGGAATGCGTGGGAAGCCGTGGAGTTAGAGATGACAAAAGAAGAGAGAAGGCCATACGGTTGTGGGGATTGGACAAGTCAGGGTGTTGGCCAGACAGACTGCCTGGTGATAACGAGGCTGTGGAGGCAGGGAAGCAAAAGGCGCTGGTCCATTATGTATTTAGCAAACTACCTAAAATACCTAAAAATAGTTGTTAAGGGCAGTGCCAGGAGTCATGACGCTGCTGTGGGAGTCTAGGGCCACTTTTTGGAGAATGGGCAGCAGACGAGTTTCTTGTGTTATGGCCCCATCAACGGCGCCGAATCCGAAGCTACATGAAGAAATCCTGATGGCCATTTTATACCCGACCATGGTTATGCTTCGCCCTACCTTACTGAGGTGTTCACGAAGTCAAGGACGGCAGAAGCTCTTACATGTCATGCATGCCGAGGGAGTCACTGGGAATGATAATGATTGATACAAACAAGAAGAAAGTGTGCTGTCAGTCAGTCAGTCAGTCAGTCAGTCAGAGGAGACTTAGAAGAGCGAGTCAGGAGGAGGGCCGTCACCACAACTCACATCACGTGTATCGCCAGAGGGAAGGGAAGGAGGGGATCACCAGCCATGACACCATCAGTAGGGTGTCTGTAGGAGGCAACATTGACGGCATGAGAAGCACTACATGAATGAATACCTCCGAGGCTGGACGGGTCATGAGTGAGTGGGGACATGAGAGGAAGCCCTACACAGCGGTACACTGGAGACAAGAAGAGAGGTGTAAGAACCATGGACGAGTCATGAAGGATGACATGACTGGTGACAAATGGGATGGCATGACTGAAGGCATGTAAAGGAATATGGGTGCTTTCCGTGGGGATGAGACAAGAAATTAGACCGGTAGCACAAGAAGGCCACAGGTAGAGGCGTATGTTAGGGTTATGAGGGAAGGCGTATGGTAAGGTCATGAATTAGGAATTGCGTGAAGCTATGGCACGACATAAATGAGGGCAATATCTGAGGACAAGACAGAACCATGAACAAGTCTTCAGACGTTTATGATGAAAAGCAGACATGAGACAGTTCAGCTTATGAGGTATGGGAGGATCTCGACTTGGGTCATGAGAGGACTATATATACTCGTATATGGGGTTCATTAAAGGGTCACGTGATAAGTAAATGGAGGCAAGAGAGAGCCATGAGTGATAAGCATGAGGAGATTATGAGTGGGAAAAATGAGAACACCACCAATGAAAGCATCAGTGGAATATTTGTGGTGAGAGTAAAGGCTCATGAGCAAGGGCACAAAATGGTCGTAGCCATGGGCGGGGACATATGAGGGCCATGAGGAGGGTATGACAGGACCGAGAGTGGGGCCAGGAAATGACTGAGTGTAAGTATGGGTACTCACTCCATGAGTGCAGGCATTAGAGAAAACGGGCTGAGGCATGAGAGGGGGTGCAGGGGAAGACAGTAATGTGGGGGGGGGGGTGAGATGGCTCTGAGAGGGGGACAGAAGGGGCCACAGGAAGGCCAAGACCTGGGGATCCTGTCAAGTCCAGAGGGCCATGAAGAGGTACATGCAAGGATGAGGATAGACGCGTGAGGATATCATGAGTTGAAGCACATGAGAGGATCATGACACTATGCCTGGGGACATGCCAGGGTCAAAGGACCGCACACAAGGAACAATGGATGAAAAGGAGTACAAAGTGGGACAAAAGGTGTTCCACCGAATAAGCAGCATGAAAGGACCATGAGTGAGGGGCAACAGATGGCCACGAATGGTGGTAGGAGAGCCATGAGGGAGGGCATGAGGTCATGACTGGGTTCTTCATACCATTATGCGGGCATGAGAGAGCCAAGAAAGTGGATTGAGAGAACCGTAATTGAAGAGACGATTGGTTCATTACACCATGAGTAGATGGGGGGGGGAGTCATCTGGGACAAGGAAGGGCCATGAGAGGAGTTATGAGTGGTGCGAGAAGGGACAGGCTTCAAGTAATGGTCATGAGAGAACTGTGAGTGACAGCATACAACGATGAGAACCCTGAGTTGGAGGGAGAGGGCTGTGAGTGAAGGCAGGAGAGGGTCATGAAAAAGACGGAAGGTTTATGAGTTCCTGAGTGAGGGCATGAGAGAACCATGAGATCTTGACTGGGAGGGAGGCCTAGGAGGTTACACGGAGAGGCAAGAGAGGGAGGGTATGGGAGGGCAGGAGGGAAGGCATGGGAGGGCAGGAGGGAAGGCATGGGAGGGCAGGAGGAAGGGCATGGGAGGGCAAGAGTGAAGGCGGGAAAGGAACGTTCAGGAAGGCAAGAGCGCGGCTGGTATAAGGAGGAGGGGGCAGTGCGGAGGGATGAACAGGTGTACGAAGGAAGGGGCAGGTGTACGGCGGGAAGGATCAGGTGTACAGAGGGATGGATCAGTTATATGTGGGAGAGTATCTGGTACATGAAAGGAGGAACAGGTCTATGAAGGGAAGGATCAGGAGTACTGAGGGAGCAACAGGTGTACAGAGGGTGGTAAAGGTGCACAGGAGGAGGAACAGGTGTAAGGGGAAATAGTATGGGCATGGAGGGAGGAACAGATGTACGATGGAAAAGATCAGGTGTGTAGAGAGAGGAGGAGATGTACAGAAGAAGGAACAGATGTACGGCGGTATAAAAAGTTAAGTCGGGGAAAATCAGGTGTACAGTTGGAGGAACTGGAGTGCGGTGGGAGGAACAGGTGTGCAAAGGTAGGAACACGTGTATAGACGGAAGAACGTGTTTATGGAGGAGCATGTGTAATTAGGGAAAAAATCAGGTGTACAGAGGGAGGAACAGGTGTAGCGAGGTAGGAACAGGTGTATCGAGGTAGGAGCAGGTGTACGGAGGGAGGAACATGTGTATGGAGGGAGAAACAGGTGTACGGAGGGAGGAACAGGTGTACGGAGAGAGGAACAGGTGTACGGAGGAAGGAACAGGAGTACGGAGGGAGAAATAGGTGTACGGAGGGAGAAATAGGTGTACGGAGGGAGAAACAGGTGTACGGAAAGGAACAGGTGTACGGAGGGAGGAACAGGTGTACGGAGGGAGGAATAGGTGTACGGCAGAAGGAACAGGAGTACAGAGGGAGAAACAGATGTACGGATGGAGAAACAGGTGTACGGAAAGAAACAGGTGTACGGAAAGGAACAGGTGTACGGAGGGAGGAACAGGTGTACGGAGAAAGGAACAGGTGTACGGAGGAAGGAACAGGTGTACTGGGGGAAGGTGACCATGGTACCACACCGGCGGCCCCCGACAACGTAAAGACCATATCCACCATACATTTCAGTTACACACTGGTGAAGGGTCGAGTGCAGGAGGAGACGAGCGAATGAAGGGTCGAGTGCCTGATTGGTCGAGTGGGTGAAGGGTTGAATGCATGATGGGTCGAGTGCATGAAGATGTTGGGTGAGATTATGGTGTTAATTGGAGAGAGGAAGGAGAGGAAAGGTAGCATGGGGAAAGGAGTGGAAGGACTGGAAGGGGCGGAGGGTGGGGAGGGCGGAGTGCGGAAGTGCTGGAAAAATAGGTCACCTGCGGCTGAGGCAGCCAGCCAGCAGCACCCACCAGGGGAACTGGACGGACGCCCTCGCTCAGAGGACATGGAAACGGACACGCCTCAAATGGACACCTGGATAAGGAGACGCAGACTCAAATCCTCGGACGCACCGACACGAACAAGGACACGAACACTGGAAAAATAAAATTACGGACACAGGCTGGGCCGGCAGCACCACACTCCTGAAGAAAAGCTGTGAACACAGAGCAAAGGAAAGAGACTCAGAGTTCTGGATATGGACGCATAATGCACACACACAACGTCTGGTCCAGGGGGAGGGGGAGGGGAAGGGGGAGAAGGGGAAGCTAGCCGGTGTGTGTGTGTGTGTGTGTGATTACTATGTGCACAGTACAGGGAGGGAGGTGTACACAACATGTGTCCCCATTTCGAACTTTTTCTATCATACGACTTGAATTTCAAACTTCAGTATACTGTCCACATTCACACTCTCATAACTCTGCTTATTCCGTTAATCCACTACATTTATACTGTAAAAGTAATTCTTATAATTCCTTCTCACAATTTACTTGTTCAATTCCATGTTGTTTTACCCTTGCATCTTACAAAGAAGTGTTCACGATTACCTCATCAAACTAATTTAAAAACCTAAACGGTTGTGATGAGGTCACCCCTTACCCTTCTCTCTCCAGTGGCTGAAAAATCCAAGGTTTATAACCTTTACATGTAACTAGCTCTCTTAATTTTGGTACCAACTTTGTTGCTCTCCTCCTCTGTACCTTCTTTGTCAGTTCTTTGTGTGGTGACCAAACTTTAGAAGCCTATTCTAGTTTTGGCCCCAAGTAGGATGTGAAAAGCTAGCTAAATATTTCCTCATCCATGCGCTTAAAATGGAATTCTACAATTTACCAGCGGACAGTCTGTCTCCTTCACTATCTGGCAAATCATTCACCCAGATCAAGAGGAGCAGTGGTCACGGACATGGAGACTAGAGGCAGCATAAGGAACTGTTAAAGCTGCGAAGACAAAGCTTACAAAGGAGGCAGAGTAATATGTGCTATTTCCTAAAAATGGGTTAGCAGTAGCGAAAGGGTAAAGTAGAAACAGATGAGGCGTGGGTCTATCTGCTCTCCAAGCAAGGGACAAATATGCTTCAGGAGCCTCAGGCTTAAGATGGTTTCTTTGGAAAGTATAAAATGGGAGAATATTACAGTACGAGATGTTAGTCTCATAAGATGACTTACATATAATTCCTCTTCGAAAATAAAATAAGATAAAGAAGTTAGATATTCCATGAAGATCCAGCTGGGATGCCGCAGGAGGGAAAGCCAATTCATGGTTCATAAACTTTTGATAATGGAGGATGTTAGCAACATGGAAAACAACAGGCAATGTCTGGATCTGCAGTGCACAAGTAATACACGAACGCATTTCTTAAAATGTCTTCAGGAAAACTCTCCGCACGAGTATGTCACTGGACACACTAAAGTCACAGGGAAGAAGCACCATCAATCATGTGTCCACGTACAGAAGACTGCAAACTGGAAACGTTAACTATGGCGACCCTCTGGGGGAAATGAGATTACGCAGCGCTCCAGTCATCCTGCGCAGTTGGTGAGGCAAGAACTGAGGCATCAAAGACAAACCCGGATGCTAAGAAGAAATACAAGGGATGGAACTTTACGGGGTTGAGCAAATTTTACAAGAAATGTAAATTGGGAGGCGGGATTCCAGAGCCAGGATGTGGAACAGTGTTTAAAAAAGGTTCTACGAAGTATATAATGTCGGAGTACTAACTGCAGACAAAGAAAAGAGAAAAGAGAAGATTGACTCGTGGCTGAGTAATGCCGTAAGGCCAAAGAAAACAGAGATATTGTGTAGAAAAAGTGCAGAAGGTACAAAAGTCAGGGAGCGTTTGAAAGGTTGGAGAGCAGGGAACGAGAGTATAAAGAAGAAAATGCAGACGATTTTAGAAAAAGAAAGTATTATGTGGCTGCAGGATTGATGCTGGACTATGTGTTTACTATAAGGAATTTGTGTGAGAAATACTTTGAGAAAAAGGAGAATGTGTACGTAGCATTTGTGGGTGAAGAGAAAGTTTCAACAGGGTTGACAGAAATGCCTCATGGAAAGTAATACTAATATATGATGTGAGAGGAAAGCTCCCAAAAGCATTGAGCGAGTAGGAAGGGAAGACAGTGAGTTATTTCTAGTGAAGGTGGGTCTACGTCATGGGTTTATGATGTCACCATGGCTGTTTAAGCTGTTTATGGTAGGAAAAAAAAAAGGATGAATCAGCAGTCTCTTTGGGTGAAGAGAGGTGTGTCACTTCCATTTTGCGGGGGACATACCATAGTGGCATAACTGAGTAAGAAACAGTGGTGTTTGGGCTTGGGAGAGTGTATGAAAGTAGAAAGTTGAGAGTTAACGTGAATAAAAGTAAGATTATGAGGTTTAGCACGGAGAGGAGACAGGTTGGTGTCAGTGTGAATTTGACTGGAGAGACCTTTAGATGCCCAGGGTGCACTAAGGAGTGTGTGAAAAAAGTCACCTTCTATGAGGGCAAAAATGGGTATACTTAGTGGTAGAGTAGTCCCAGCGGTGATGTATGGGTGCAGGTCGTGGGCCCTGAATACAAAAGAAAGAAGATGGTGAATGTGTTGGAAATGCAATGCTTGGGGACAGTATGTGGTGTGGAGAGGTTGATTGTGTAAGAAATTATTGTGTAAGAGAGAGTTGTGGTAGTAAACTGAGTATTACTGAGAGTTGAACAAGGTGTACTGAAGTGGTCTGTACATAAGGAGACAAGTGAAGAGAGACTAAGAGAATATGAGTCCGAATTGGAGGAAACACGAAAAGAGGCTTTGAGTTATCGGGGCCTAAACATCCAGGAGGGTGAGAGGCGTGCAAGGGAAAGAGCGAACTTGAGCGATGTGGTATACAGAGGACGATGTAGGTAGAACTAAAACATATCAAATGGTCAGTGAGGTTTGCCAGCTGATGGGGGGGCTCTGTTTTCGGTGCTTTAAACATGAGAGGTAAAGAGTGGATGTAACCAAACGTCTGTTCTGGCGCTCATTTGCTACGTGGGGAATGGTGAACTTCCATGAATGTAAAATTGTTCTAAATAAAAGAAAATCATAAACTCCTCTACGAATACAGCACAAACAAATTACTAGTAAACAACAGATAAGCACAGTGAAGGACCCAGTGGAAGGGTTACTGAAGCGAGGAAGGAAACATGAGGAGCCGAATACTAGGTTTCATAGTGTGTCAGTATTCGCACTGGAAGGCACATCACCTCCAACAGCATCAAGACAGGAAGGACGAGGGATCCAGGGAAGTATGGATATTACTACACGAAATATAAACACGCCAATGAAAGATCTACACCCTTATACAGCACGCGACCTTCATGGTATCATGCCCGCCAAACTTATTTTTAGTTTACAGAAACACGAGAGAGATCACTTAAGATGTTTGATTACTCAAGGGCTTGATACCAAGGGCGGGAGGATATAATGTTAAATTTACCTATACGAAAGGAGATAAAACGTTAAATCCAGGTTTGTCTTACTAACGAACACAGTCTGTAAACTCATGAAGGATACAATCCGGAAGCTAAGGAAACACTACCTGAGGAACGTCATTGATATAGAGAGAGGTCATGTGCGACCAATGGTCGGGACTATGGCAACAATGTGCAACAGCACAGACAAAGATGTATGAGTGCTCTGTGTTTCTGAAATGCCAGAGGGCGTTTAACATTGTTTTCCACAGGAGTAACACAAAAGAGAGGGAGGAGGAAGCCTCCATAAGTGGTTCGATGACCAACTAAATGGAAAGGATCAAAAGACACACGCCAGAGCTGACTTTCCCAACGGGGTGAAAGTAACCAGCTGCTGTTTCTTGGGTTAGTGAAAGACTTGCCAAAGTTCATCGAATCATACCTAAATACGTCAGCAGATGATTTTCGAAACTGGAAAGAAATAAAGAGTATTCATGACTGTGACGACCTACGAAGCGAATTTGGCTCTAGATTTGGTCAGAGGCAAGGCTGGTGATGTTTTGAGTCACATAAACAGAAACAGTTCAAGAAAAAGCATAATGAAATGATGGCCATCTATCAATGTCATCTAATAAGATAGCAAGTGCAAAATCCTCCGTCAGAGAGATTCAGGGGTTGTCACTCTTAAACCACATTACAACTGTCAAGAAAATAAATTATACATTGCCAAAGGTAAAAACTGCCATTAAATACATGAGAAAATTTGAAAAAAAAAGTAAAACTTACAGCACATCTGGATTAAAAAATGCAGCTCTTGCTGGGTCATCCAACTTTGAGAGACATGAGCAGATTCAAGCACTCCAGGCTCTCGTCTCTTCGCTTCTGCAGAGGGTTGCTACCACACGCTCTCTCATCCCCACTACTCTCTCCCTCCATGACAACTATACCCTTCCTTAATAGCATCACTCCAACCCTCTCTGGCCAACACACCCTCTCTAACTACCACCAATCCCTCCCTGCCAACCACATACTGAATGGCAGATGACATTGTTCAATGGTGCAATCACATTCCCGCCATTTCCTTTCTCCATACCACCCACATTGTTGGTACAGCCTTCCCTCTGAACGAAAAATATTTTTTTCCGAAAAATATATCACCCCAGCACTAAGAAATTTCAATCCTGCCAAGTAAATGGATGAATGACTGGCAACTGTGTGTCCGGCAATTTTCTCGTGGTGTATACAGACTTGGAACGGACGGACGGACGGACAGAAACACCTTTTTATAGTATAGATGAGTATAGATTCAGGTTTGCTACACACGGTTCAATGGAGGATAAAAAAAAAAATGTGAAGTAATGATATGAGCTACAGAGAGAGGTCTGCGGTCATGGAGTTGTCCACATGAGATGGAAGGATGCGAGAAATATAAAATTCGTCAGTGGATATGACGGTGTCGCCTTGCAACACTACTCTGAACGCGGGTACAACCAATCAATTCGATGGCAGGACAGGAAATTGAGCAAGGCTCTGAAGTGATGCAAGGAAATACTTCTGTAGTAGCAGAGGAGTGGATAACTGGAACATTTTACTATAAGTTAAGAAACTTTATGACAGAAATAAGAAACAAAGACATGAAGCCGAATGAATGTTATACTCCCTCACTCGTGTCCACAAATACGTCCGCACACGCACAAACATTTCAAAATACACACACGTACATGAACTCATACACACACACACACACACACATACAATACTCAAACACATCATCTCTCTCTCTCTCTCTCTCTCTCTCTCTCTCTCTCTCTCTCTCACACAGACACACACACACACACACACATACACACACACAGGGCGGGCGGGCTGGCGAGCGCACGGGCCTCTCCAGGAAAGCCACCAGGCTGCCGCCGAGCAAAAACTAGATTACCTTTAACTTTTTCGAGTGGGAGAGACTTGTGGGAGATACAAGGGGGAGGGAGAAGCAGCAGTAATGCCGAGATAAGCCTACACCCTCCCTCCCTCCCTCCCGCTGCACCTGCCGGGCCCAGGCCCCGGGAGGCGTCCCAGCCACGGCTCCCACCTGTAATAGCCCGGTTAATGCCACGGGTAATCACCATCTGGTGCTCACCACTTGACCAAGCAAGAACATTTGCCCTTTCAGTCCGGGGGTCAATTTTCAATATGTCTTTTCCGCTCAGTTACAAAAGGTTAGACTGCACACTCACCAGCGACAGGGGAGGTGTACGTCTCCTGTCTGCCCAGAGGGACGGTAATTCTTCCCGTCCCAACATCTACTGTCAGTGGCAGTTCACCACATCAACAGGGTCTCCAGTTATCGCACGTCTACCCCACCGAGAACACGGTACAGGGAGTGGCAACCGTGGACACCGTGGCTCTCCCGCCTCCCTCGGCGGGATGAACTTGCTGAGGCTGTGTTATAATTCGCCAGCATTCACGGCCACAAAAACCAGCACCTTCCTTCCCTCCCCACACACACACACACACACACACACCACTCCAGCTCTCCACACGACACCAGCGCCACCCCCTCGTGGCGGCCACCCTGCCAACTACTCACCTAGCCACAACATACATTCCTCGTATTTCCCGGGGTCCTGCGATACAGATGTATATATTTCAAGCATATCCTTTTAATATAAATTTGTAAGATTATCACTGCTGATCATATTCTTATATAAACGCTGTTAATGAAAGGAATCTCATACCTTACTGAAGTATGTAAAACCTTTGAAAACATATATATTTTACGAACTCAGAAACGTCACAAATACGTAACATGCTTATTAAACACTAAGATAAATAAACTTTGACGTAATTCCACGTATATACAGGTCTAACAAAATCTATAAAACATTTACGAATTCGGAATCACTAATTGTGTGAATGGAGACGTTAGTCTGGTTGGACGCCCTACTGAGTCAACCTAACGTGTCGTGTGAAAGATTATGCATCGTTGCTCTTACCGTGGAAAAGACCATGTCTCTCCTTACCTCTCTCAATATGGACGGGCTGAGGGTGTGTTCGAGTGCAGTGAAAGGCTGTCCGTCCGTGATCTCCTGCATGTGGACGGGAGGGGAGACGGGAACAATACACATATGCATACACTATAGCTCTACATATCATGCACAGGAAAAATATCTAAACTATACGTGTCTAAACCTCCTCCTCCTCCTCAGATCGTCGACTTACGGTCATGTTACGTGACTCTCAGGTGGCAACAGCTGCTGCTGCTGGAGGTGGTGCTGGAGGAACTCACCTGTAAAGAGAAAGGAGAACTTATGTTGTGGTTCACACCTTGTGGTGGGCACAGCCCACATCTACTCATATATATATATATATATATATATATATATATATATATATATATATATATATATATA
>JAYMFT010268030.1:0-10668 GCA_038088735.1 Panulirus argus
CCCACTTATTCCCTGCGTGTCGTAGAAGGCGAATTAGGGGGGGGGGGAGCGAGAGTGGGGGGGGGTCTGGGGTGGTCTGGAAATCCTTCCCTTCCTGTATTACTTTCCAAAAGAAGGAACAGAGCAAGGAGCCAAACGAGGACTTTTCCTTCTAAGACTATGCCTCGTATCGATACTACTGTACTATTCAACATAACCATCTTCTCTTCACAGACAGCGATCTCGCTTTCCATACACTTCTCTGTACACGCAAGACCTTAGCCGCCCGTCCCTCCCCCTCACCCACCCTGTGTCTCACTTCGGCTTCCCGGGTTCCGTCTGCTGCCATGTCCAATCCAAAATGTCGAAAACTCTTCACTTCCTCCTGGTTCTCACCTTTCAAACGTACACTCCAACCAACCTATTGTCTCTTTCCCTTGCTAAAGTTAATAACCTTACTTACTTTTTATTCCCATTAACTCTCTCTACTTTCTCTTCTCACACACTCTTCCAAACTAAGACGCCAGCTTCTGCAGTTTCTAGCTTGAGTCTGCCACCAGGTTCACATCATCGGCAAACAACAACTAACTCACCTCCCAGGTAACCCACCCTCCCAACCCCAAACCGACTGCAGACCTGCACCGCTCTTTAAAGACCCTGGCATTTACTCCATAAACAGATTAAAGCGCCATGGTGACATCACACACACACCCTTGCCGCAAAACCGCCTTCACCAAGAACCAGTCACCCTCTGATCCTACTCGCAGACTCCACAGACACACAGACACACACAGACACACACAGACACAGACACACACAGACACACAGACACACAGACACACACACAGACACACACAGACACACAGACACACAGACACAGACACAGACACAGACACACACACACACACACACACGCGAATCCCTCCGTTATTTCAGTAGAAGATGGGGGGTAGAGAAGAAGAAGAAGAAGAAAAAGAAGAAGAAGAAGGTAGAGGGAGGTAGAGAAGAAGAAGAAGAAGAAGGTAGAGGGAGGTAGAGAAGAAGGAGAAGAAGAAGAAGAAGAAGAAGAAGGTAGAGGGAGGTAGAGAAGAAGAAGAAGAAGAAGGTAGAGAAGAAGAAGAAGAAGAAGAAGAAGAAGAAGAAGAAGAAGAAGAAGAAGAAGAAGAAAAGAAGAAGAAGAAGGAGAAGATTAAATGCCTCTGGTTTTCATGAGTAAAGGAGAGAGAGAGGAGAGGAGAGGAGAGGAAGCGCCTGGCCAGGCGTTTACACTGTACAATATTGATGAAGCCAGCATGGTTGTAACATTCATGAGCGTCTTGGATTCCTGGCCCAGGTAGCGAGACGCATGCAGGCAGGCCCCTCTTAAACCCCTCAAGTCTCGGACACCTGTCTTAGACCTCGCGTCTCGGAGACATGCCTTGAAACCCTGGCGGCAGCAGCGCCGCCTCTCCCTCCTCAACTACTGGTCCGAGTCTCGGTGCTCTGTGTGTGTTAAACCCTGGGCTTGGTCCTCTTAAAGCCGGTACTAGTCGTCTTTAAGAGCACGATCTTAAACTTTAGGTTTCGTTCCTTTTTTTTTTTAAGCATCTCGTCTCACGATTGTGGTTTAGGACTTGGGCTTAGATCTCCCTAACCATCGAATCATACGCTGATATTACCTTTTGTTTTATGTTTGTCCGCCATTTTGTCCTCAAGCTGTTTCCTGGTTCGTGCTAAACCTTGGCCTTAAGAATGCTGACCCCTGACTTTCACCAACCCTTACCTCGTTGTGAAATTCTTCAGCTAGATAACGTCGTCACAGACCATCAGGTCTTATGCTATCTGTCCATCTCATGTACTGTCCTCGTGCAGATATCTTCTTCACAGACCATCACGTCTCCTGTCATCTGTCCTTCCCATGTACTGTCCTCCAGCAGATATAGCCTCGTCACAGACCATCAGGTCTCCTGTTAATTAGCATTCCCATTTTACCAAAACCTTGTCTTGCACGGTTTTCTTGCAATGAACCGTAATGTTATCATCTCGTTTTGATGCTTTGTCAGACAGCCTTGACTTAGACACGCCTTAAAACCTTTTTCTGATGTTCTTGTCTTCAGTTACGAATCCTCGCCGCGATTTAGCTCATGAAAACCACGTTTTGAACTTAGGTCATTTAAAGTTGTCTCAGACCACTCACATTCTGTTGGTGGTGGAGGTCTCTGTTTCCCTCGATAAGGTCACTCTATACCCGTAGGACCCGGAGATGTCAGACGGCCAGTCTCGGGAACGTGTCAAAAGATAACAGCAGATGGGCTAGAGTCAAGCCCGCACAGGAAAAAAATAAAAATAGTAACTTCGGCAAGGATTGCTTTGGATCAGTCCCTCCGATGGTATATTCGTAGCGACCTTGGGTATGTGGTTAGTGTCATCAGCTCTTCCATGGACTAAACCACAACCACGTTAAGAGAAATACCATTGAAGAGACCATGGATATATTTTTCTTTTCTGTACCAAATTACATTTTTTTTTCCACTCACCGTAAATAAACTTCCCGATCCTCTCCGTCAAGAAAATTCATAGTTTTAAAATTCCTCACCCCGGTACTGTCACTGACGTTGTGGGTGTTTACTTAAAATTACTTAATGTGCGGAGGCGCTCGTGTCGCTTCTAATGGCCAGTTCCTTCCTCGTTGATCTCTTGGCTCATACATCCTCGCCAGCACCACGATCTCGGACTCCTCTGTGGCTCACGCAGCAACCCGCCACTACAACACTGCTTACGCTGACTGATGTTTGACGCGTGTAGAAATCACTGACATTGTTCATCTAAGAATTTGAAATATATATTGCCTGTAGAATAAGGAAAAATGAGAAGAGACCGTTAAGAAAACTGAACTCAATGCTATTTTCGTTTCAGTCTTTTCAGGTTAGCTGTCCGGTCGCGTTTTTTGCTCCAAGACTTGGCCAGTTCCGTCGCGAGGTAATGTGGCTTACTTTCAGGGGAAGCCGGGGGGGGGGGGGGTAGTAGTAGTAGTAGTAGTAGTAGTAGTAGCAGCAGTAGTAGTAGAAGTAGCAATACCCGCGTGGTGGTGATGGGTCGTACTGGTGTGGCGTACTGAGGATGTACGTATAACAAAAGGTACACTTATGAGACACTTACAACGCACTCAGGAGGTATACTTACGGTACACTTGCGACTCACTCAGGAGGTATACTTACGGTAAACTTACAACGCACTCAGGAGGTATACTTACGGTACGCCCACGACGCACTCAGGAGGTACACTTATATTACACTCACGACTCACTCAGGAGATATATACTTACCACTTACGACACAGCCTTTGGCATAGTCTGACCCTCCCAGACTGTTACTTCATGGGACACCCCTCCCCCCCTCTGAGGTCAAGTTACGACGACCCCATCATTAACCTCTGCTGATTGATCGCCACACTGACCTCTGCTTGACCCCGAAATTGACCTGTGTGTCTCTCTCTCTTCTTACATTGACCCCTGCTGACCTCTGCTGCCGACCCAGACGTTACCCTTTGCTGATCTGATTCTTAACTTCAGCTGACCCGAAAGAGAAAAGTTTTTTCTTCTTTCTTTGACCTGACCTTGGCCTCGGTGGCTCCCGAAAATGACTGCTGCTTGTTAACACCGACCGGCCTTGACCTCCCCTATTACTGACATCGGATCTCATTCTCTGGTAACCTCATTACGTTGACCTCTTGACCCGGCGGTGACCCTGTGCTGACCTCGACCCTGTCTGTGACAGTAGAAAGTTTTTCTTACCATAACAAGCGAATGACCCCATAAATAAAGCCGTAAGGCTGTTCGGGTCAATCTTCATTATCGATATCTTTTGTCAGATGAAAAAAAAGCCTTGTAATAATGATGATAACGAAGGAGAGAGAGAGAGAGAGAGAGAGAGAGAGAGAGAGAGAGAGAGAGAGAGAGAGAGAGAGATATTATACTTAATAGGGATTCCGCCACGAGGCCAAGGCTAGTGCGTAGCGCTCACCGCAGGAAAGTTAACGAAGGCAAACGAGGAACGAGTCGTGTGAGAGTTAACGTGTTGTCGGGTGTTATACACATAGTGTGTGTGTGTGTGTGTGAGAGAGAGAGAGAGAGAGAGAGCCAGCCAGGCAGCCAGGCAGACAGCAGCAGTAGCAGCTACAAGAGAGCAGGAGGACCGCCCGGCCCCCCCCCCCTCTTCGCCACAAAGCCCCTGCCCCCACCCCCACCCCCTCCCGCACCCGAGGGGGGGGGGGATGGTGGTCGACTCGCCTCTGCCTCTCCATTGCTCTTTTCCACACTCTGGCGGTCTCCAGCCTCGTGCCCCCAGACGCCGCGGGAGAGAGAGAGAGAGTGAGAGTGAGAGGGACGAGTGGGGAGAGGGGATAGAGGGGGTGGGTGAAGGAGACAGGGGGAGTTGAGAAGGGAGGGAGAGCGGTTGATGTCCTGGGGAGTAAACGACACTTAACGCTTCCTCCCCTCCCTCCCCAGCGATTCTGGAACAGATCATATCCTGAGGTGGTCGTCTGGTAGGCATCTTGTCGACGGCTTTATCTGCAGAAGATTATTTTTTCCTTTTCCGTATTTTCCTCTGACTTTAAACTCCATACTTTTTTACTTCATGTCATTCTTGACAGTCGGAGAACTAGAGTGTGTCTTAAGATTTAGACTTTCGCCTCAACAAGTTAGTTCAAGACTTAAATGATTGTAATTATCTCTCGTATGGCGTCTCGGAGCAGTTTCAGTCTCTCTCTATACTTTCCGGGCTCGATTTCGCTTCTTCAAGGCTTCTGCTGTCGCTCTGTACTCTCATTCCAGCAGACTCTCAAGGCAGCGTCTCTCCTACTTCCAGGCTCAGTAACCCTTGGCTGGATGACCCATTTTAACACTTCCATACTCTGAGTTACTTCAGAAAACATCACACTTCCAGGCTACGAGGTTCCTCATTGATACGCGAGGCTTCCAGGTCCGTTGATGTCCGTTTGTCTTGCCGCAGTGTTATCTTTCCAGACACGCTGCCATCTCCCAAGAGGTGGCAAGCACCCGTTGCCCTAACCATCTACTTCGTCTTGCTGGTTCCAGGCATACTGCAGTCTTCGATAGCTTGTGCCTTCGTTATCTTAATCACGCTCCACATTTAACCCCTAAGAGCGGATACTGTCACCATTTAGACTTCCTCCACTGTAGTTGCTGTCTTCTCGACCAGCCAGAGCCTCATGCTGACCACGACTAGAGCTGCCGCGTCCTTTTTCCATATTCATAACAGCGTCTCGCACAACATCCCTGCCTTAATTCTTGGATTCTTCTGAACTTCCCACCACATCCACGCGTCCATAGTTTGGAACGCCCACATAACCCTTGCTCTTCCGCAGTTAGACAGCTTCGTCACTCCAGCTGCCATACAAAGTCAACCAAATATTCATAAGTAACTTTTAGAACCAACAAAATAAAGCCGTCATGTTCGGAATCCGAAGTTGCCAAACTGAGAGGAGAGGCAGATGATTTCAGATTCCTCCTGGAAGTTAAAAAGAGAAGAGAGGACCGCTTGCTTATGGAAATTTGTAAAAGCTGGATCAATGTGTGTTTATTTAGTTTCTCAAAAGGGTCGTGATGTCACCTCAAGGCACCTCTACCAGGAGCTCCTGTAGCTCTAAGGGCTGCGCTGCTTCCAATGGCAGGGCAATGAGGGGACTTCTTTGGGGTGGGAAGTTTTTCGACTAGACTGTACTCCCCTTTCATCAAGAGGTGATTATGTAACACCGACCAATAGATATACTCGTGTGTGTGTATAAACACATATATTAAGATTTTGCGTTTGTGTACTTGTTCGTCGTTTCCCACGTTATCGATGTAGTGCCAGGATCAGACAAAGGACGGCATCATTTGCACACGTTCACTCGTTGGATGTCATGTGTTAATACACCAAAACCGGAGACCTCCTTCCATAGCCGAGCTCCACACATCGTTCCGAGAAATCCTCCGACCGCTTCACACGCCATGGTGCTTGCTCATCGACACTACGTAACTCCCTGTTATAACACGTCCCTCTTGTTCACTCTATCCCATACATGCTTCTCGCCCACCTCGGTGACTGGAAGCCTCTCACGCTCCATTCTTCCAGTCCCTCGATCTCCCGCTCTCGCTTGCTCTCTCCGCAGCGACCACACGTGTTTCCTAACACTGAGTCTTATTTGAAGACGTTTTCGTTCTGAAGGAGTCCATCATTTCCCTGCTCCTGCGTGGAGTGCGAGCCTTGACGCTGCAAGAGCCTCAGAAAAGGGGTCATGTGGACTTAGAATGATAGCAATTACACACACACACACACACACACACACACACACACACACACACACACACACACACACTTATACAGAACTCCCAAGTCATGCTATATTTATGCACAACATGCATTTTCTGTTTTTGTATCCATTCTTGATACAAAATAAAGAAAAACTAGAATGAGTACAGAGAAGAGCCACAAAATCAGTTCCTTACCAACATAAGTAAGCCTTTTTTGACGAAGAAAGAACAGAGATCATAAAATTATGTTTTCTGAAAAGGTACAGACAGACTCGGAGGGGATTTTAGGAATGTTTTCGGAACAGTGAGTAACTTCGACGATACTCACCAGTCTCCTCACACTAGACTGAGGTTCATCAACGAGAAATTAAAATGAAAAAGGAAGGAGATCGTAATAATACCGTGGGCAAAAGTTTCCTCAGCTGTAGAGCCGTAAACATTAGAATGAACTGGTAAGAGATGTTGATGTGAGGGTTATCAATATCTTTAAATCAAGGCTGGATAACTACTTCATTGATGTTTCGATCATCAGTGAACAAACCTCATCAAATATGAAATATGATACTTATTAAGACGTCACTGAGTCACAGAGTCAATTCCCTTTCTCGTTTCAGACTTCAGCCTCCTTCTTAGACTTTGCCACTACAGGAGAAGTACTTAGGAATGATTTCAGTGAAGACTTTCCAACAGAATACCCCTGGAAGTATATTCTGTGTTATAGTACATAGTGCTCCTTTTTGCAGAAGGGAATCGTGGATCGGGAAGTGCCTTCTGGTTTACTATCCTGATTCCATGACAAATGAGATTGGAAAATCCATATTACAATACTGACATCTGACATTTAACCTCGTCATAGACCATCAGGTCTTCTGTCATCCGTCCCAACAATGTTACAAATACACCATCTCTGCACGCCGCCGACAAGCCCCACAGACACACACCTCTACACAGACCTACACACATCCGCATCATATACGTGCCCACAGACGTCTCGAAGACGCAGTGTTGTGGATGTCGCTCTTGCACGGTGATCTACGCCGAGACATATGTCTTTGTTACCACATAGTGTTCCCCATATCTCCCCCTCTCCGATCTAGACGTAGTATCCTCCTCCTTCTCTCTCTCTCTCTTGTGTTCCTGTGTTGTACCGAAGACGCTTCTACCGTGCTGTTCTCCCCTCCTCCTCCTCCTCCTGCAGTGGGTGCTTCTTGGACCATATGGGACGGGCTGGTTGTCGCGTCCCCAGGATGGCTGGCCCCCTATAGTCTTTGCTTGCTCCCGTCCCCCACCCTCTTGCTTGTGAAAGCTTTCTTTCTCTCTTGCTCCATCTCCTCACTTGCTTGCTTGCGTTCCTCCCGTTCCTTCCCATCCACATTTTCATTCCGGTTGGTTCTTGCCTTCTCATCATCCATTTCTCGTTCCCATTCTCCCTCCCTTTCTCCCTGTCTCCTTCTCTCTCCCTTTCTCCTTTCTCTCTCTAGGTGGCTGGCTGGCTGGCACCTAGACTCCTCCCTCTCTCCCTGACACTCTCCCTCCCTGCCTCCCTGCCGTCTCGCGGCCGCCACCATCAACTCTCTCTCTCTCTCTCTGAGCCGTAGCTCACGCCAAAGGGACCCCCCTCCGCGCTCTTGGACTCTCAAACTCTCACCTCCTCCTCCTCCTCCTCCTGCTCCCGCTGCTCTCCCTGCTCTCCCAGCCAGCCAGCAGCTTCTGGCTGTCTGGCTGGCTGGTTGGCTGTGGCTGGCTGACGCTTCTCCATTGTTATGCTCGGCGGCAGCACACCACCTCTCCCTACACCCTGGCCTTCTTGACCTCCTCCCATCTCCTCTCTCTTCCTCTTCCTCTTCCTCTTCCTCCTCCAACTGTGGAACAGGTAGTCCACCTCTCACTGCGTTTCCCCACACACCTCTCACTCATCCAGTCGCTCTCCCCGCCTTCCTCTCACCCGCTCTTACGCTATGCCACCAGCGCATCTTCCCCCCCCCCCCCTCTCTCTCTCTCTCTCTCTCTCTCTCTCTCTCTCTCTCTCTCTCTCTCTCCCCTCTGGTCCTTGTCCCCTCCCCTGCACTCATCTCCCTCATCTCCCCCTCTCCCCTCCCCACATTAACTCTCCCCAGTATAATGTGGCCTCCGAGGGGAAACCAGTATACCAAGCCCCTCCCCTCAGTTTGCCCTCCCTCCCTCTTGAGCGCTTCTCCTCCTCCCTCCCTCCCTCCTTCCCTGGTACTCTCTCTCTCTCCCCTCTCCCCCCTCCCGTCTCTCTCTCTCCCCCGGCGTGAGGTGCCTGGCATCGCCGCACGGCTTCATTACCCGGGAACCGACAACAGCACAAGCTGTCCGCCTGTCCGTCACCCATCCCAGGGATCCGCCTCGCACCGCGCCATGGCTTCAGAGAGACTCTGCTGCGGACCGGGGGGGTGTCTCTTCAGAGGGATCGATGACTTTAGGGATTTTTTTTTATTCTATTTGGACTAGTGAATTCTGGATTTTTTATTTTGGCGTTGGTGGCTTTTGGTATTTTGATTTGAGAATTGGTGGCTTTTGGGATTTTTATTTGGGAGTGGTGGCTCTTGGGATTTTTATTTGGGAATTGGTGGCTTTTGGGATTTTCATTTGGGAGTTGGCGGCTTTTGAGATTTTTATTTGGGAGTTGGTGGCTTTTGGGATTTTTATTTGGGAATTGGTGGCTCGTGGGATTTTTATTTGGGAGTTGGTGGCTTTTGGGATTTTTATTTGGTAGTTGGTGGCTTTTGGTATTTTTATTTGCGAGTTGGTGGCTTTCGGGATTTTTATTTGGGAATTGGTGGCTTTTGGGATTTTTATTTGGGAGTTGGTGGCTCTTGTGATTTTTATTTGGGAATTAGTGGCTTTTGGGATTTTTATTTGGGATTTGGTGGCTTTTGGTATTTTTATTTGGGAGTTGATGGCTTTTGGTATTTCTATTTGGGAGTTGGTGGCTCTTGGGATTTTTATTTAGGAGTTGGTGGCTTTTGGGATTTTTATTTGGGAGTTGGTGGCTTTTGGTATTTTTATTTGGGAGTTGGTGGCTTTCGGGATTTTTATTTGGGAATTGGAGGCTTTTGGGATTTTTATTTGGGAGTTGGTGGCTCTTGGGATTTTTATTTTGGAATTAGTGGCTTTTGGGATTTTTATTTGGGATTTGGTGGCTTTGGTATTTTTATTTGGGAGTTGGTGGCTTTTGGTATTTTTATTTGGGAGTTGGTGGCTCTTGGGATTTTTATTTAGGAGTTGGTGGCTTTTGGGATTTTTATTTGGGAGTTGGTAGCTTTTGGTATTTTTATTTGGGAGTTGGTGGCTCTTGGGATTTTTATTTGAGAGTTGGTGGCTTTTGGGATTTTTATTTGGGAGTTGGTGGCTTTTGGGATTTTTATTTTGGAGTTGGTGGCTCCCTGGATTTTTATTTGGGAGTTGGTGGCTTTTGGGACTTTCATTTTGGAGTTGGTGGCTTTGGGGATTTTTATTTGGGAGTTGGTGGCTTTGGGGATTTTTATTTGGGAGTTGGTGGCTTTTGGGATTTTTATTTAGGAGTTGGTGGCTTTTGGGATTTTTATTTGGGAGTTATTGGTTTTTGGGATTTTTATTTGGGAGATGGTGGCTTTTGGGATTTTTATTTAGGAGTTGGTGGCTTTGGGGATTTTTATTTGGGAGTTGGTGGCTTTTGGGATTTTTATTTGGGAGTTGGTGGCTGTTGGGATTTTTATTTGGGAGTTGGTGGCTTTTTGGATTTTTATTTGGGAGTTGGTGGCTCTTGGGATTTTTATTTGGGAATTGGTGGCTTTTGGGATTTGTATTTGGGAGTTGGTGGCTTTTGGGATTTTTATTTAGGAGTTGGTGGCTTTTGGGATTTTTATTTGGGAGTTTTATTTGGATTTTTGGGGGGAGTTGGTAGATTTTGGATATTTATTTGGGAGTTGGAGGCTTTTGGGATTTTTATTTGGGAGTTGGTGGCTTTTGGGATTTTTATTTGAGAATTGGTGGCTTTTGGAATTTTTAATTGGGAGTTGGTGGCTCTTGGGATTTTTATTAGGGAATTGATGGCTTTTGGGATGTTTATTTGGGAATTGGTGGCTTTTGGGATTTTTATTTGGGAGTTGGTGGCTTTTGGGAATTTTATTTGGGAATTAGTGGCTCTTGGGATTTTTATTTGGGAGTTGGTTGCTTTTTGGGATTTTTATTTGGGAGTTGGTGGCTTTTGGGATTTTTATTTGGGAGTTGGTGGCTTTTGGGATTATTTTTTGGAATTTGTGGCTCTTGGAATTTTTATTTGGGAGTTGGAGGCTTTTGGGATTTTTATTTGGGAGTTGGTGGCTTTTGGGATTTTTATTTAAGAGTTGGTGGCTTTTGGGAGGTAAACTACTGGAAGCAGTGAGAAG
>JAYMFT010268041.1:0-10668 GCA_038088735.1 Panulirus argus
GTGTGTGTGTGTGTGTGTGTGTGTGTGTGTGTGTGTGTGTGTGTGTGTGTGTGTGTGTTTAATTTCAGTAATATTTTTTTTTTATATGTCTGTAAAATTTTAGGGTAATAATTAAGACATTGTTGAGGCCATTTTCCAAACACCATGGACTCTTGCAGAAATTCAGAAATAGGCAGAAATGCCTACTTGTACCCCACCAGCCTGGATGTGGTGGTTGCGTAGGTGTGCGAGCAGCGGCCGCCTCCGACAACAGCCAGGTTGAACAGGGGAAGAACATGACAGGTTAGTGTCAGACCCAACTGTGAGGTGGTCGGAAGACCTCCCAATCCATCGTAAGGTGTACGTAACGTAAGGTAAGATAAGGTCCCAGACCCAGCTGTAAGTGGGGGGATAGAAGACCTCCCAAACCATCATCATAAGTATAAGTAACTAAGATAAAGAAAAAGTAAAGACTCAAACTGTAGAAAAAGTATCTGCAAGAAATATTATCTACCTTTCACGAAGATTACAAAATACACCATAAAGATAGATAGGCTTGATTACGTAAATTCATTAATCCACATTAGCAAATTAGACCCAGGCAGATTTGATGACTCTCTCTCGTGTAAAGACTGATGATAAAGAGAGAATCCTCTCTCTCTCTCTCTACGAACCCATCTTGTAAAAGGGGGGTAAATTAGGTCCGTTGGGAGGTGCCCCTTGGAGAGTGCTGCTATAACACCTCCTCCCTCCCTCGCCTTCCACGGGAACCTGGCCTTCCTTAACCACTGCTAGCTGCTGAAGACGTATTGAAATTTTGTCTCAAGGGGGCGGAGGGAAGGAAGGGAATGGGGGGGAAAAGGGGAAATGGGAGGACTTGAGAAAAGGGAAAGGGATTGGGAGGGAGAGAAAGAGACGAACAGACGTAGGAAAAATAGGGAAAAAAAAAATTGTATATTTATCATCAATTGTCAGCCTATCGTTTGTCGAAAGAACAGCCATTACCTGCTCCGTGATTGATAATTGACAGATTTCACAGCATTAGCTTGCTCGATAATAAATGATAACTGGTCCTACAACCCTAGAGCGGGTTATTGTTTATAATCGAATATTGTATATATAACTGGCCTTTGGTTGATGGTTTGAGTATCCAGAGGTAAATATAGATATTTTGTGTTGGATTTCCGAGTATTGGAAATCGTAACTTCTTCCTTGAGGTCAGTCAAAGTTTATTTCCAATCGCTTGTGAATTCCAGTAGAATTACTCTACGTTATTTTTTTTTTTTTGCCGTTGGTTGTGAAACCCACAACTCGTAAATCATTGTGAAATAATGTGTATTACACTATTCATTCCAAATTGACACACATAAATTGTGTCTGGATTTTATCATCTTGTTATTGGAGATCAGTGAAGGAAAAAAAAAATAGGACGCATTAGATGTTGGTAGATCCATCCCCAGCTGGAGTCACCTGGGTTATATTCCTCTCCTCAGGCGAACAGTTATTAAAAAGGCGAGTTGTTGACAAGGAACCATAGAAAGCAATATATACGGTGGGATGGATGGGCTCATCTCCCCCCCCCTCCCCTACAAGACCCCCGACCCCGTGCGTCTCGGGTTCTGAATATTACATCAAGGGGAGCGGCGGCGGCGGAGGAGGAGGAGGAGGAGGAGGAGGAGGAGGAGGAGGCCGGCTTCGTGAACGGCTTGGCTAGTACGTATGGGGTGCCCCCTGCTGGCGGAGGGAGGTGGTGCCTCACGACCCGTCTCTGTTGACGGGGGAGGAGGAGGAGGAGGAGGAGAGCCTGGCTTTGAAGTAGGGAGGATTGGAGGGAGGAGGAGGGAGAGGAGAGGGATGAAGAGATCGTTTAGGGATTGTGGGATGGGAGAGGAACGACGGGTGTCAATGTAGGTTAGGTGGGTGATGGGAGAGGAAGGTGAATGTCTCTATTTAAGTGATGAGGATTGTGAGGGAAAAGAAGAAGCGGGTAATGGGAGGGGGGGGAAAAGTAAAAGAGGATGGATGGAGGATGGATGGATAGATGGATGTTTAGGAACTGAGAGATGGATTCGTCTGTTAAGTGAAAGGAAAAGTGAGGGACGTCTTTTGAGTGTTAGAGAGTGTCTTTGAGTGCAGGAAGTGGGTTACATCAAGTTATGGCAAGGATGGGGCTTGTCTTCCTCAGAGAGCTAGTTATTTCTACGCAAATGGACACCGAATGATTTAAGTTAGTATTGACGCTTTTCTATAAGGATGGGGCGCTCTGTATGGGGATAGATCAGCATCTATAAGCATGGTGTTTTCTACAGGATAGACCAGAATCTATTGGTGTGATGTTATCTACAGGACAGACCAACATCTGTAGGTTGTGAAGGTTTCTACAGGGGTAGACCAACGTCGTCTACGGTTGTGATAATATCTACAGAAGAGACCTACATATAGAGAGGCTGTGACGCTGTCTACGAGGGAAGACCTACATCAATACAGGACATGATGCAAATCTACAGAAGGAAATCAACACCTGCAGGTGTAGTACTCTCTGTACAGGAGGAGACACAAATATACAATTATGACCTCTCCTACAGGGGAAACCCGGCATCTACAGTAGTGACATTACCCACAGTGGGAAACCAAAAGCTGCAGCTGTGATGCTCTGTGTATATATGGGGAGTCCAACTTCTGCAGGGTTGGAGATAACTGTAGGAAAAGAACGTTCAGTAATCAGTATTCTTTATGACTGCCTCGTCCATTGCTTTCAAGTCCCTGTCTCCCGGTGGTAACAAGTCTGCCGCATGAGGACAGTGGAGGTGGGGAGGAGAAGAACCTCCTGGGGGTCCTTTAAGAGTAGCTGGGTTGCCCATCTCCAAATCTTCCCACACGGAACAAGGACACCACCCCCCCGTCGCCCTTCAACGGCCGCTACCAAGGAAGGATTTCACGCGCGTCGGGACGCCATATCCTCCAGGATTCCCCCCCCTCCCCCTCTCCCCCTTCCCCGCCCGCCCCCCTCCCCCAGGAGTGGGAAGAGGCGCCAAACATTTCGTTCCTGGGGCGCCCGGGTGTGAAGGAGCTTGGTGGACACGGGTGGTGGGATGGGGGGTTGCTCCTGCTGGTGGCGTAAAGGGAGCTCCCTGCCTTCGGCCGTTTGCATTATAGCTTCTCCTCGCCTCTTGCTGCGCCCTCGGGGATAAACGCCACCGGTGCCAAAGACCCGTCATCGCTGATCCTTTGCAGACTTAAATCTGCGACGCATTGCAGATAGTGCAACACGATGCTCAATTTTCTTTTTCCTTTCCTTCGAAGTAGTTGACGCGTTGAAAGCTGGCGATACTCTCTGAAGCGTTCATCGGCCAAAGTTCTTTTTTAACTCGAGGGAGTCTAAGAGCGAACACAAAAAAAAGTTGTAATTATTAAACCGGCTCGTAAAAGCGAGAGCGAGCCGCTGGATAAAAGTTGTGGCTTTATATGAAGACCAAAGCCACTAAAGGGGGGGCGACGGGGCGGCGGCGGGGCGCCCTCCCTGTTAAGCTTGGGGGGGAGAAGGTAGTAGTTCCTGTTGGAGTAATCACTAAAGGGGCACCTTCGCTGAGCTCGTGGGACAGATCCTACAATAGGAAACCACTAAGGGGCATCTACATATAGGCAAAGGACCCTGTTATACACTCAGGGTAGGCGATAAGGATAAGGAACGTAGCTACGAGAGATGTATCGTCTTGGCTTTCACATAAAGGACGAGTTGTTGACTTGGGGAAATATGGCCAAAGTATTCACCAAAAGAACAACGCCTGAAGAATGATGTTAAAAAATTTTTTTTTTTCCATCAGTGGTTCATATAACATGACGTTGACGGCCCTTAATGACCCCAGGCAGTCGATAGACCTATAGCCCATTTAGATAACCAAACAACCAGCCTCATTGTCTCTTAATATATCAGCTATTTTTCCCATATTTTTTTTTTCTCTATCTCAAATCATCATTTCCCGGTGCCAGCCATATCCTATGAGTTTCTAGTCTTTCGTCCTCTTTCGTGTATAGTGGATTCGAGGAAGTGATCTAACTTCGCTCACGAAGCGCAGCAAGAGAGGAGTGAGGGTAAAGCCGTATTTCTGAACCTAGTCCACCAAGAGGCGTGGTCTGGGGGTGTCAGGGGGCGAAGGAGGAAGAGGAGGAGGAGGAGGAGGACGACGACCTGGGGTGGTGTGGTTAGGACCCCCCCCCCCCACAGCCATGGCGCCTACTGGTGGTAGATGGAAAGACGTTTTTGGTTTAGGGTAGATGGAGGGAGTGAGGGAGAGAAAGAGAAGGAAAAAAAGGGATGAAAAAGAGGGAGAGAGAGAGAGAGAGAGAGAGAGAGAGTGGAGGAAGGGAGAGAGAGGGAAAAATGATGAAAGTGGGGTGAGAGAGAGAGAGAGAGGGAGAGAGAAGAGGAGAGAGTGGAGGAGGAAGGGAGAGACGGAAAAAAAGATACATGTGAAAAAGCTTTAGAGAGAAACAGAGTACCTGCATATGTCGAGGAGTGCCCACGACTGGGTTTTTGCCGTGAGAGAGAGAGAGAGAGAGAGAGAGAGAGAGTTGGATCAGGCCAGGAAGAGAACCCCCCCACCCCAACCCCTTTCCTCCAAATCACGTTTTTAAAGTTAGTTAGTTATTTCCCCACCAGCTTTTACATAAATGATTTATTCCCTCCCACTTAAAAAGAAAAAAAAAATCATCGTAGATACGATCTGCGTATATGCTCTATAGACGACCTGCGTATATAGCGTAGCGAAGAGGAAATCCACAGAATGAATAGACGCGTTAAAAAAAAAAAAAAAAAAACGCCACTACCTGGGGGCAGGCCACCCACAGGCGAGTGGTGGCCCGAGGGGGGTAATAGCAGCGGTAGGGGGAAGACCGACCAAGCGCGTTCGCGTAACCCGGATTTAGCGTCGGTGTGTGTGTGTGTGTGTGTGTGTGTGTGTGTGTGTGTGTGTGTGTGAGAACCCGTTCATATAAATCTCCCGTAATTTACTTACGTTCTCCGCCGTTGATCGGCCGGATTCAACGGGGATTATGGGGCAGCGCTCTAGGGGCAAGAAAGAGCTTAACCACGGTGACCACACAGCTCAAGATATATAACTCAGGCGCCTTTGTTTTTTCAGCCTTAAGGGTATTAGCGGGATGATAGGTTCTGGCCTTAAAGCCCGCCCGGGCTTAGCGAAGCAATTACCGCCATCTCAAGCGAGGCTTAGCAGTGTTAGGGGCGGTAGATTTTGGGCTGTGGTGTAAACAATTTCTTTCGTTGGAATACTCGAGGTGTGTGAGAGAGAGAGAGAGAGAGAGAGAGAGAGAGAGAGAGAGAGAGAGGGAGAGAGAGAAATGGTGACGACTTTATATATATATGAAAAAAGATCTGTACATAGAGGCGAATAGAGTGATATAAATGGAAATGTTGTTTTTGGTATAGATAGATAGATAGATAGATAGAAAAATAGATAGGTAGGTAGGTAGGTAGATAGATAGGTAGATAGACAGATAGATAGATAGATAGATAGACAGATAGATAGATAGATAGATAGATAGGTAGATAGTTACATAAATATTTAGGTAGATACTTAGATAGATAGATAGATAGATAGATAGGTATAGTTTTTTAACATTGAATTAAGAAAGCTTAGGAAAAGAGGTGGCAAAAGAAGGTCGAAATCAAGAACTAATCCCGGCAAAACCTTATTAAGTTTTGGGTCTGTAAAAAGATAGACTCAAAATATAGTTTTACATTCAGACTCAAAATATAGTTTTATATTCACTCAAAATATAGTTTTACATTCATAGAAAAAAAAAACATGAAAATACTGTGATGATTAATACTGAAACTATAAATTGGTATTAGTCACAGACGATTAGCGCAATTATGATGATATATTAATCAAGGGATTTATTTCGATTTGTTCTTAAGTTAATCGCATTCTAGAATTACTTTTTTTTAATTGATTATTATTAATCATCTCTGATGATTATTGTATACGTGTAATCTATTACTCATTTCCATTCTTTTAGATCACTTTACTTCCATCTAGTTAGATCTGCATACTTCCATCTCGTTTGATTTGTGTACTTCCATCTCGTTTGACTCGTATACCTTCATTCTATTTGACACGTATACCTCCTTCCTGGTAGACCTTTATATTTCCATCCTGTTAGACATGTATAGTTCCATCCTGTTAAACCTTTACACTCCCATCTTCTTTGACCTGTATATTTCCATCCCGTTAGGCCTTTTTTTTTTCCACCCCATCAAATCTCCACATTTCCATCCCGCCCGTCGTGCATACATTTAACACTCCCTCCCTCCCTCCCTCTCTCTACCTCCCTCCCTCTACCTCCCGCCCTTTCCTTGCTGTATTTCCTTTTTTCCAACAGTCCTCAAAAGCCACTCCCTCACCTTTCCCGTTACGTCTGAAAAAAGTTCAAGAAAGGATAGTATTTTTCTTCTAGTGTGTGTGTGTGTATTTGTATGTGTTAGAGGATGGTGTATGTTCGGTTTCCTGAGAGAGAGAGAGAGAGAGAGAGAGAGTGTGTGTGTGTGTGTATTCCTGTTTGTCTTTCTTAAGAACAATTTTTCTTCATTGTATTTTCGGAGTTCATGTTCTGTCATCCCGTTTTCAGTTCATCATGTATTCTCTTTTCAGACTCTGTCTGATGTCCCTCTCTCTATCTCTCCCCTACCGTCCACAACAAACAAACTCCCTCCCTCCCTGCCTCCCTCCCTCTCCCTTCTTCTCCCTCCCTCCCTACCCCTCCATCCCCATATAGCAACAACGCGAACATATAGTACGGAACAAGGAAGGAAACCCGTACATCCATATATATTTTTCCCCCCCCCCCCCTCGTCCGAGAACGATTATATAAAAATTAAAAAAATATCCCAAGAGGGAAATCCATAGATGAATAGGCCTCTAGGAAGATAGAAAATCGGCCCCAAATACGGTGCTGCTAGGAAGAGATGGGAATAAATAATAAGGAAAAGAAAAAAATCGAAAGTAATGACCCTCTCTTTTTTGTCACCCTTCCTTGCCCTCTCTTTATTTCCGGTCTGTGACGCAGCCGAGAGAGACAGACGATGGTAGACCGTAAGGGAAAGAGGTTCTGTAGGAAGTGTAGGAATTTCCCTCACCCTCCCCCTTGGCAGTGATTGCACCATGTTCCTTATGGATGTCAACTCGTGCGGCCTAGTGGTGCTGGCCTGTTCTCCAGGAGGCGGGGTAGGGGGGGGGGGGGATGGTCTCTCTCCTTTGCAAGAGGCCTCCTTCGACGCGGGGGTCTTTGTATTTACGACTTCAGTGGCCTGTGGCCATAGGCAAGACACACGACTTTTTCCCTTACTTCCTCATGGGTTTTGGGCGGTGGTGAAGGTGTAAGATGAGGGAGAGAAGAGAGAAGAGATAGGGAGAGAGACTGGGTCACTGTAACAGATATAGATAGAGAAACACGTAGAGACGACAATAAGAACAGAAGAACGACACACGGAGGCTCAGAAGGTCTCTGGGACGACCATCTCTTCCTCTTCCTCCTCCTCCTCCTCCTTTTCCTTCTACATTCTCCTTCCGCGTGCCGGGTTGGGCCGGGAGGAGGAGGAGGAAGGCTGGCTGCTCCTCCTCCTCCTCCTCCTCCTCCGGCCTCGCTCGTTCACATAAAACATGTCGCGTCCAGGGGTAAACGAAGCAGAGGGATGAGCAGATCCGAAGCGGAAAGAAAATGGATCGGACGAGACGAACAGCTCTTCTTCTTGTGCTGAACCCTCGTACGTATTTTCACTGTGGGTTTACAGCCCTGATTTGTGATTTAATTTGCCGTCTTGTTGTGTGAAACCCCCGTACCGTATTTTTTTTCGCTGTGGGTTTACAGCCCTGATTTGTGGTTTCATTTGCCGGTTTCTTTGAAAATAACGCCGGTCAGTTGCTGTGCCCCGCGAAGAGCCGAAGGAGTTTAAGAGCGGCTAAATATGGATTACGAAGCACAATACGAAACCTGACTCGAGTTTGTTCAGGCCAATTACTTCATCAAAAGAAATGTTTACTCTTCGAGCTCGTGTAGAAAATGAACTTCAGCATTCTTGATGTAGATATTATTTTTATTCTTGCCCTTAAAACAAAATAGACAAACGTAGTGGATCAAGTGAAGTTCAGGCTTCGATTCCCTCCCTCCCTCCCTTCCTTGAGTTTAACTGGGGCGGTTTGTCTTTAGGGTTAAGGAGAAGGATCGTCTGTTGCTTCCTGCTGACCTTTACGGACGTTCCAGGCCAAGAGAGCCTGGAAGGAGGGAAGAAGGATCAGGGCAGAGGAGAGGAGGAAGACTCGACGAAAGAGCAGAAGATGCACCAGACATTTGTTTACTTTATAATGATAGTTTGCTTAAAATCCTTTAGATATTAGATATATTGATCTCTGCCATCGCACGAAGAGCTAGAACGTGATTTATATTCACCGTAAAGAATGGCGTTAGGGTTCGTAAATCCTGTGGGGAATCCTACTGCAAGGCATCGGGAGGGAGGGAGGGAGGGAGGGATGGATGCCGAGGATTTCCCCAGGAACATTCTTACCACGTCAGGATGGATCTGTCGGGGTCTGATTCCCTCGGGAGTTCTTCCGTGGAACAACACTCTTCCAGTCCCCCCTGCAGAGGGCAGTCTCGGGATTCCTCGGTTCCTTCGGGAGCTCCTGCAATGTGTCAACACTCTTTCCATGTCTCCTTCAGGAGGAATATAGAAATTTAGGTCTTTCCAAGGATGGTAGAGAGTGATGGCCGTCGTAGGATACTTCTCCAAGGGACATTACTTCTTCAGTTATCCTGCAGGAGAGAAGCTGGACTTCCTTCAGGAAGGTAGAGATTCAGGCCTACCCAGGGAGCGCCTCTGTGTCACAACGACCCAAAGAGTTCTCCTTCAGGAAGCGGGAAGGGAAACGCTCACTGCTAGAAGGGCCTTAGACTGAACCATCATGGATTTTGATTCTTTTAGAGCTATAAACGTTCAGATGATTATCGCAATACGATGCTCTGTTTCCAAAAGAAGAATCTGTATTTCAAAATGAATTTGATTCTGACTAGTATAGCATTACTATACCGACTAACCTCATTGTTATAAAACATAGTTGGGTCAAAACTCTTCGCTCAGTTTTAGTAATCCCTCTGTTTCGTTATCATTCGTCTTTATATCGTTTCAGTGTTAACATTCAACCTTATAGCCATGATGTCACTCACATACACTGATTTGAAAATTGCTTAAAAGATGATTTTCTGTTTCATTTTTATCTTTCGCTTGACCATAAGTAAGAAATTTTGTACTTTGTTTAATGTTTTGATAATTTTTTTCCCTCTGTCACATAGTTATTGGATCCCAAAATGTCCGTTTTTGGCATCACCCAAACCAACAATCATGAAATTAAATGCAGAGACACGTACGGTTCTCCGCCCCCACCAAAACAGACCCCTGTCAGCTGTTTGGTACACTCCCCTCACCACTCTCTCTCTCTCTCTCTCTCTCTCTCTCTCTCTCTCTATCTATCTCTCTATCTATCTATCTCATCTCGCTGCTGCAAGTACTCCCTGGTAGGATAGGTTAGGTCCAAAAAGGCACAGTGTGCTGTCATTTATTTCGACACCTCTTTCAAGTATAGGAGTCTCTCTGTGTCCCAGTCTCCAGCTGTCCTTCGCTCCAATCTTTTGCAAAGTCTTGACTCTGTCTGGAAAGCTGGACAGACGACCAGAAAGCTGGATAGACAGCTGGAAAGCTGGATACAAGACTGGAAAGCTAGATAGACAACTGGAAAACTGGATAAACAGCTGGAAAGCTGGATAGACAACTGGTAAGCTGGATAGACAGCTGGAAAGCTAGATAGACAACTGGAAAGCTGGATACAAGACTGGAAACCTAGATAAACAGCTGGAAAGCTGGATAGACACGACTGGAAAGCTGGATAGACAACTGGAAAGCTGGATAGACAACTGGAAAGCTGGATAGACAGCTGGAAAGCTGGATTGACAACTGGAAAGCTGGATTGACAGCTGGAAAGCTGGATAGACAGCTGAAAAGCTGGATAGACAACTGGAAAGCTGGATAGACAACTGGAAAGCTGGATGCAAAACTGGAAACCTATATAGACAGCTGGAAAGCTGGATAGACACGACTGGAAAACTGGATAGATAACTGGAAAGCTGGATAGATAACTGGAAAGCTGGATAGACAGCTGGAAAGCTGGATAGACAACTGGAAAGCTGGATAGACAGCTGGAAAGCTGGATAGACAGCTGGAAAAGCTGGATACAGACTGGAAACCGAGATAGACAACAAGATCTATTGTGCTTGCCTGGAAGCTGGTGCCAAAAGATTGAGGCGTTAATCTCCGCTAATAAAACTCTAGAAGGATTGAGTGTGTGTCAATTTTATGCGAAAATTCTGGGGGGAAACTCTGCGTGTTGGATGGAGGAAGCAATCCCACCCCTCAGGGAAGCCAATTCGCTCTGGTAGTTGAAGTTGTTACAATAATTGGAATAGTGTGTCGAAAAGGTTGTTCAGTTGAATGTTGAGTCGTATTTGCTTAAAAACCAGACAGACAAATCTAGATAGAAATATGACTGTACATGTAGTAGATTTAGATATAGAATGACTAGATAGATAGGCAGAAATAGGAGGGCGATATATATATATATA
>JAYMFT010268052.1:0-10667 GCA_038088735.1 Panulirus argus
TTTTTCCGGGAGAGGAAAAAAAAAAAAAAAAAAAAAAAAAAAAAAAAAAAAACTAATTACAGTATCATTCCAACTAAAACTTTACCACCACATCAAGTCCACCCATGTCTGTAAGTCTATTTTTATTGGTAAATACCCTAGTTAGCTTTCGTCCTGTTTTCATACAGTACACGTGTGACATTAACATTTAACGCTGTTTACATAATTAAACGCATTACATTCTTTTGTCTCAGAAGGTATGAATAAGACAAAACAAACTCAGGATAAAAATAACACACCATGGTACATCATAATGTACATAATATGTATACAGACTGAAGCACACTGATACAGTGGAAAACTGGAAAGCTGACAGTGGATCTATGAATGCTTGAAAACATGTACTGTGAGCAGTAAAAATACTTCCAAAAAAAACTTTTGTGACACCAAAATAACAAATACTAAAGGAGCAAATAACAAGGAAGGCATGTACAAACACTCTATACTATAATGACATCAATAAAGCTCCCTGAAAGTTTACATGTAAACTCTGTATTAAAAGAATAGACTAAAATAACTGCTAAACTGGGCTTCAAAGCATGACAAGCATAAAAAGGGCAAATTCAATGCCTTGACTAAGCCCATTACCTATACATGATACTAACAAACCAAAACTTACCTTTGATGACACTCCATGCACACTAACACGTCTCCAAACAAAGGATGAAATGCATGAACTGCCACCTACCCTTCCTATTAACTCAACCTCAGCTGTGCCTGATACCATCCCTACAATGTCTATGTAACTTCCAAACTCTACATCTCTGGAGCTAATCAAGGATGGATTCTGGGTAAGTTTGGGTAAGTACTGTACAATAATTTCACGAAATGTTATTACAACCAATTAGCATTTAAACCTATCTTTGGTAAAACATTATCTTCAGACCATAATCAATGAACACATACTTCAACAATCCATGACTTTCAGAAATCCACTTATCACTTGGTCCCTGACATTAAAGGTTTTTGAGTGTCAACCTGCTTCATCTTTCAAAAGATTATTTATTCTCAAAAAAGCATGGACTGCCAACACAATACTACAACAACGTTTACTATGAAAAGGAACTACGTAATAAATATCATTTGTTACTACAGGACTGCTTCTTATGGGAGTATGAACAAGAATACAATATATCATTACTACAAAGAATTCCCTTGCAGGGTTACAAAAAAATGTTACTAACACTACACCACAGTACAATTAAGCAGTAAGGCTAGCTAAAACATGCACTTACCACCAATAAAGTGTTTCCTTAGAGAAGCAAGGAAAATTAATTTAAACATTCAAAACTATCTACATTATATGTGGCTGCTTCTAACATACAGGTGTACAGTATTGTTATTCATGCAGAATAAGATCACAAATAATGTAAAATTAATGATGTTCCTATTCCTAACACAACCAGACTTTCTCTATTTACATCTTTCAAAATATCCATGATATAACTTTCTTACATACAATCAGTGATATCTTCACTACATCCTATTCTAGAACACAAATGAGTGCCACTTGCCAGCTCCCCAGTTAAGCTTAAAAATGAAATAAGGATATATCATACTTCATATCTATCCCACATCACAAGTGATTAGTTATGTCTGTCTGATAACTCCTAATATGTAAAATTTCTTATTAGTCTAATAATAAGATATGTACTCTCAGGGTCTCCCTGAAGCTACCAAAAATGTATTACAGACCCTAAAATCATTTTCTATGTTGTTCTTAGCGACAAGGTGCTGCTGGGAAAATGACCACTGTCAGAAAGCTCTGTCATTCCTGACATCTACAATGGGCCCAACAGCAGAGCACATACACCTGATACAAACACATACCCAAATAAATACAAAAAAAACAAAATGCTCAAACAAATAATATGATATAAAAGTTCACCGCCACAAACATATACACAGAAATGTACAAACACACATACATATGCAAACCATTACTCTCCTTGATCTATGTAAATGACTTGTGTAAAGGTATGGACTCCATCCTTTATATATTTGCAGAAGCAACGATTATGAGGGATATAAAAAGTGAGAAGGATTGTATCAACTTACAAAGAGACCTAGACAGACTAAAGCTGGTCTGATACATCGTTGATGAAATTCAACCCCAGCAAATGTAAAGTAATGAGGATGAGACAAATATCTCAATATGATTATTATCTAGTAGGGAAGTAAGCTTCAGAATTCTGTGAGACACAGACTTGAGAGATGACATAATTATCCCTAATTTGTCACCAGAGACCCATATTAGGAGAACAGGTACTGAGACTATCTGCTGGTAAATATTAGAAGAGCTTATAAGTATATGGATAACGAAATATTTAGCAAGATGTTCATATTCTACATAAGGCCAAAACAAGAATATGCTTCTCATATTTGGTTACTGCACTTTAAGAAGCACAAAAAGCTAACAGAGAAGGTCCAGAGGAGGGCAACAAAGATGGCATTAGAATTAAGTGATCCGAGTAACAAGGGAAAGTTAGAGGCATTAAATTTGCCCATCTTGGAAAAGGGAATAGTAAGGGGTGACCTAACCACAACTCACATTATCTGACTTGCATTTTCTGTGTGTAGGTATCATTCATCATATGTTTTAAGTATATTTTATGATGTCTAATGAATAACAATTTGTTTGTATTCTTCTTACAGGACAAGGTATTATGACATGCTCATGAGTCAGTAAACTTGAAAAAAAGGGGGAATTATGACATGCTTGAGTCAGTAAACGTGGAAAAAGAAAAAAGGTAAGTTTAGAGTGCAAAGTATCAGTCGTATCAGGCTATGAACATTACCAACTCCTCTGTTTACCTTCCTCATTATTTTGATGCTCTTCTGCATAACCAGCCAATAGTAAGCACCACCAGGGAGAATGCTCTAAAGTTTGTAAACGACTTATGTAGTATGCTGGGTCGGGGAACTTGAGTTGTGGATTAGTTGGCTTGCTAAATGACATCGCACTTGTCCACACTCCAAAGAGAAAATCCAGGAACTTGAGAAAGAGTTTGGGATTGTATGCAAAAGGAGTAAGTTGAAAGTAAATGTGGACAAAAGCAAGGTAAAGAGGTGCAGCAGAGGGGTGAGACTGCCTAGTTTAAATACAAGTTTAAATTGGGAAGAATTAGAAAAAGTGGAGGGCTTTCAGTATCTGGGAGAGGATGTGGCAGGAGATAGCCATGGTGGGTTAATCAAGTCAAAGTGAAAGAGGGAGCTCAAGTTTTGGGTGCCTTAACCCTTACATAATGGCTGACAACAATTGATGTTCTAACTTTCTGTACCTCTGCTTACATACACAACTGACTTATAGTAATATACAAGCCTATAGAGGTCTTTCTGTCACTAGGAAGGCTTAGTAAAAATTCTGCACTTATCAGTATCCCTGCACCAGCATTATAAGTGAATGCTCAATGACCTGTACAGTATTGTGTACAAGGCAACCCCATGGAAAATCACAGAACACTGGACAACCTATGTCACTGGGCTGAACAATTATGAGGAACATTAAAAAGAATATAGCATGAGAAATAAGAAATAAGTGACTCAAAGAAAGATTTAATGAGTTTACAGAAAAAGATGGGAGGCCTGCAACTAAGGTGTCCCAAGAACTGCTTATGGAATAATTTCTCATATAACAACTGAACCTAGTTTTCTCTTTATGGTATCATGAAACGATGGATATGGCTTTAGTAAAGATGATAATTAAAAACTGAAAAATTACGAGAAAATCATATCTAATATTCTCACCTCACAAGCCTGCCACTCACTGTCCTTACATATTTGTGTTAAGGTATTAAGTGCAATATCTTTACATATATTCATGTTATTCACCAGAAATGCTGTGCCTGTATATGAAATAAGAGCAGCATGTGATATTAAGATAGAGAATATCCTCCCCATACTTACCAGCCAATCTCCTGTACAATGATTTTTAACATGAAGAATGTAATATTTATAAATATATATTCATGTTATTTACCACCTCACAGTGCATGTGTATGATGCAAGAGCACATTTTGAAGAAAAGCTCAAAAGATAGAAATACAACATGTCCTTCTCTTTCATCAGTTTTCAAATGTCTTCCAAACCTTTCTATAAACCCCATTTAGCAGCAGACATGGCAAACACCAAAGTAGTAATATAACAATCCTTGCATGTTCTGTTACTTTTGAATGCTAATCTACAATTTAAAATTTCCCTTTATTTGGGGGTCATACTGTACCATTATGGGCTTTCTAGACTATGCCCACTGGGTGTGGGTTAATGAGTGAGGAAAGAGCAGTCAGTGTCTTGTTAGGGCATAGATAAGCATGATTCAGTTATAGCAGTACCAAGTCTTAGGCCTTGAAAACAAGAGAAATAACATGGTACATGTGTTGGAAATGATATGCCTGAGGATGCATCAGTATATCGTGTGAGGCAGGTTACTACACCTCTCTTTGTCCTACCCTTCCAATACATAACGTACCTACTCTCTCTCCACTACCTAAGCCAGTGGTCCATTCTGGTCTCTTTGGGTATTCCATTCCCACTGCTATTTTTCCAAGTTTTCTTGTTCTAGCTTTGCTCCATCCTTTTCAATGAACAGTCTATCAAATTTCTCAATAATCATGTTTCTTCTCTTGTTTTAATAACATCTGACTACTATACTTGATCAAGAAAGGAATCTTACAAGTCTTCTAATACTGTCTTAATCACATTTTCCAGTTCAATTTGTTTCCTTATTTTCAGTTAATGTACTCTGCAGTTTACCTATTATAATTTGTTCTTTATTGCCTTGTCCTTCTCTTATTGAATGAGTCCTCTACAAGTCCAAACATCAATAATATTATAAATTTTTCCATTACCTGCTTAACAGTTTCTTCAAACATTGATCTAACCCACTCATTGGCTACCCTACCAATATCTATTGTCCTGTCCAGTATACTTTATGTCATTCTCGAGCTTTCTTTATCTATGTCCTAAAAATAATTTATTCAGTCAACATACTCTCTACATACCATCTTAAAAATCATCTCTCCTGTAAATGAAAACAATCCTCATCACTTCGCTATGTTTTCTGTTGTGCTACCTCCACAACCTCACTTAGGCTTTGATTCTCTTCCCAATTATTTCTACCCAGTTCCTGATTTTGACTCTAATAGTTCCTTGTGTTCCTTGCATCAGAATCCCTCAGACATGACTTGTCTCTGCCTCTTGGTGTAGACATTCCTCTTCTACAGGCTTATTCCTAAGTCCCTTAGAAAATCAATTTTTCCATTTCTTCTCTCACTATTTTCTTTTTGCATTTCAGAATCCTTCTTTTCTTTGCCTTTTGATGCCAATGATTCCCCAGTCTATCTAATACAGAATCTGCTCCTGCATCCTATGTCTCTTTATCTCTTCATCCTTCAGAGTAAGATCTTCCCCACTTCTAAAGTGCCCCCATTAATCCTACCTTGTATGTCTTTCATTTTAAACTTCCTCCTACTTTCGTGACTTTCAAGACCCACAAAATCACATTTTTTTTTTCTTTTATGAGTACACCTTGTCATCAATCTGCCCTTACAATTCTTGGCACATCTCAACAGGTATCTTGTCAATTCAACACCAAGTTCTGCACACAGCCACATCTACCTCCTGACTGCAAACAAATCTATGGAAGACTAGCAAACATGCCTAAAGAATATCTTCCTGCTACTCCTGCTCTCTTGCTCCCATCCTTTATGTAATCAGTTATGATTAGCAGCTCCAGTAATCACCCTTAAGCACATTTAATTACTCCTATTGAATACTCAAACACAGGTCCCTTATAAACATCTGCATAGCTGTCATCCCTCAGGATTTTTGTTATCAGAGTTCTCAGCTAATGAACTGATAATACTACCTTTTTACTCCCTCTATCTTATTTTCTCTTAAGTCATGATCTTTATACCCATTTTCTTCACTTTAAGTAACAAACACCTCTTTACACCCTCCATTTTATTTCTTCCTTTGTACCTCTTTTCTTCCTTTTTGATAACACACAGGAAATACATTAAATATCTTCATTCAGGGTATCATAATTCTCATCAGCTGCCAAGCTTGTATTTGTAACATGCAAGCCTCCTCATCCATTCAAACTAACACAAGTTTTTCACACCTCCAATGAACCTTTATCCTTAGTCCCAAAACAAAAGGCTCAGTTCCTGTTGGTACTACACTAGGACAAGAAAAGTGAGCATTGTTTTATAATAATGATAATAATATTATTAATAATAATAATAATTATAATAATAATAAAAATAATAATAATAATAATAATAATAATAATAATAATAACAGCTTCTCTTAAAACATTTTTCCACATCCTTGCTTCACCCTTGTCCTTGTTCCCTTCACTTTTGACTTGTATAACCTTTTAGACATCCTCTCTTCACTCAACCTCTCCATATGTTCAAACCAATACAGCACACCCTCTTCAGCTCCTCGTACTACCCTACCATTTCTTATTCAATCAACTCCTCTCACGCCATATAATGTTCTCAACCATTTCAATTCCATCACAACCACCCTCTTCTTTACATTTTTGTCTAAGGCCCACACTTCATATCCATACAACACAAACAGGACTATGATACTGTCAAACATTACAAACTTTGCCCTTAGAGACAAGTGACCTCTCTTTCCATCCATTCCTCATGCATGTAAGATCTTTATCCCCCAACTCAGCTTATGGCTCACTTCAGCTCACATGGTTCCATTTGACTGCCATATCCACTCACAGGTATCTAAAGCACTCCACTTCCTGCTTTACGCCCAAAAACTAGAACTTTTTCAGGTATCTAAAGCACTTCACTTCCTCCCTCATGGCCAAAAACTAGAACTTTTTTATCATCTCAAAAACATTCCAAAGAAGAGTGACTCATATGAGTGTATTTCAGGTGAGGTGGTGTTTAAGAGCAGCAAGAGCACAGTTTAGTACTTGTCAAGTCATTTCAGAGCATACATGTTTTGTCAGTTGTGTTTGCTGGGATGGGGGAGGATCTGTCTCAAGGGTGCTGAAGTGTGAAGCAAGCATAAGTTTTATACTTTACTTGGGAGCTGGTACTTAGTTAAGGAATGGTTTGAATGGGAAAGGTCTAAAGCTGCTGCAAGTAACTAGTACCAAGAATATTGTGGAGGATAGTACAGAGAGGATCTTTGTTTCATTGTTAGGTGTTTGCGGATGCTGAGCGCTCTAATTTGTCTGGTTTGCAGATTTTTAATATTTGCTCTTGATAGGGTGGGTGACCAGGCATGTAGCTTGGGACAAAGAGGGTGAACTGTTTGTAAAGGACGTTAAGAGATCCTTTTTTCTAGTCCAAAACAGTGCCATTTGGTGTTCTGAAAGCAATTAGCTCGTTTGTTGTTTATGGGATCATGTCTGTGGTGTGGGAAATGAGTGTCATGTATGTGTTCTATTTGATCCCTACAACAGTTGGGGTTTCATCTAGTATGAGCAATTGCCAAATCACGGTGATGGGAGGATGTGGGATGAATTCATGTCTGTTTGGGGTCATAAGAGAGACTAAATATCAATTCTATGGAGAAGATATTATATTCTTGTTGAACCACTATTCCAAAAGTGCTCTGTACAGTTGTATGTTTGTTGTCACTTCTGTGGTGTCACTGCGTTGTGATGTGACTGTAAGGTTATCTACATAAGGGAGGACCTTCACAGTGTGGTCTGCAAGGGGTAATGGGATGTCTTGTTGGAAGACTGAAGAGGGATGGAGATATAACTGCTCCTTGGAGAACTCCAATGTGGAACTTTGGGGTTTTAGCAGTGAAGCCTTTGCTTGTGGCTCTGGTTTGGCAATCAGCAATGATATTCACCAATTATTTTTCGTCATGTTCTGGAAGGTGGCATCAAGTATCTGTTGTGTGAGGGCATGTCAGAGGAGTGTCAAGAGATTTCTTGATGTTTATTGACACAAATACTGTGGTTGGTTGAAGCCATCACGGATATATTGTGTGACATCAGGGTGTTGTGTGGCAGTGCAGTGATTGGGTTTAGAGCCATTTTGTGTGTGTGTGTGTGTGTGGGTTAATTTCATTTTTCTTTAAACTAAGTTATTTTGCTTGTGTTGTGAAGAAGTTTTCCAAAGAGTTAGGATGCTTAATTCAGATGAGATATTAAGCAGTATAAGAAAGGAATGTTATTATGCAAGCTTCCATATGTCACTGATCCTGCTATGTGACCAGGACTGGTTCATGATATCTGTAAAAAACACAGACACAGTTTCACTGATAATATGTTTCTTCAGGGAGACTGTATTTTCATGGTCTTGAAGTATGAAAATGATCTTGGAAACTCCTAAAACTTACAAAGTCCATTCCAGGAAGTGAAGTTGAAACAATGTAATAGTAATGTACCTGTACATTCCAAGAACTCAAACAGTCTTTTTAAGGATATCACTTTATTAAACAGCTACTTTCTTTCTAAAGAACTAAAAGCTCTGTGCAATACTAGTCCATTAGCTCAGTATCTAATTCTTAGCACAGCCAAAAGCAACTGAACATTGTGATGCTGAAACATCTGCAGTTCCAGGTGCAGGAAAGAATGCAAGCAGCTGTCTTTTCTTGGTTCAAATCTCTTTGTTCTGCAGCAAACTTATACAAACTAAGGAGATAAAATGCTAACCATTCAGCATCATATGAATACAAAGTAGGATCACCGGTAAATCCTCTATGCACTGTGTGAATATTTCATGAACCAATGAAAACACAACCCAGATAACCAGGTTCAAATCTATTAAATTCAAACTATAGCTAACAGTATGCGGCCTTCTTGTTCATGTTTACTGTGGGCCTCTCACTGCCCAATCCTTCATACCTAATCCTGCTCAAGTGACTGTACAATGCAGTTTATTAATCCTTCCCATGGGAAAAATAAAAGGCTTAATAAAGTTTGCACCACATTTTACTGTGGATTAAAGACAAGTACCAAAGTGAAGACTCATTTGCTTCTTTACCTGTACCTGCAATGCCTCATGACATCACAAAGGTAAAGCACTATCACAGTGCATTTCAACCTTTGTCATTCTATGTCACACTCATAAAGCTGTTTCAGCTTTACAACATAACATAGTATTCAGGGGCTTCTCACAGGTTGAAAAGCACTGCACTGTCAGAAAAAAAAATTACCTTATCATTTCCTCTTCAAGTGTTATTCCAAGCTCAACAGCAAATTTATCACCAACAGGGCACCTGACAACTGTTCTAAAATTATTTCAAAGCTGTACGAAGCTTCCTTCCTTGCCCAGTCTCTGCTGCAGTGAAAACATCACTGAAGAAACTTTTACATGAAGGAAGGAGAGTGACAAATGCAGAACCTGTTTGTGCTAGCAAGCATGTTAATTTCTGACTTGTATGGGAGAGCCTGTTCATAAAGCTTCAACTGCAGCTGAGCCAGCACGTGGTTTACCCTATGGCAAGCCAGAAGTGTTACATCCAACTTTCTGTTGCAAATATGCTATGCATTAGACTAATCAAGAATTTTCTTGTACCATTTGGAGGACTGGTGACAACTTCAATCAGCCTTAAGGAACCACTCTCCTTCAAACTTAGTTCCTCTCTTAGGCAGTGTTTAATACACACAGTTTTTTCTTCAGATTTACATGGAATCAACACACAATGAGAAGACTCCATCCTGCAAAAAAGAAAGCATTATAGTATGCTTATGGCCCTAAGCAGGTAACTCTTGTAAAGGCATGGGTATGAGAGTAATGGCAAGAAGAATATCAGTACTTCCTGATATAATAATTGCAAAAACTTGTCCAGTGATGAAAAGGGACAATTCTGACCAGACATATATCACATATGCATATATATTCTTTTACATTAAATCATTCAATAGTAGTTCTTTTTGTTTTTAATATCCAACTGCCTCTCATGTCATAATATTGTAGTGTTAGGAACAATCATTCAATGGCCTAATTTGAATGCATCCACTCTCTAGCAGTCATAAATAATGTCTCGAAACCAATGCCAGTCATTGCCATGCACCACAAACTACTTCATGGTGTATCCCGACCACTTTTTAAAGATCTAGTTAAACCTAGTGACACCATGTCACCACTTATACACAGTATCCCACTAATCAAATTCATTCTATCCTCTGAATGCCTCTCATCCTCTTAAACATTCAGACCCCTAATAACCCAGTACCAGTATCATCCCTCTCAGTCTGGTTACAGATAATGCCACATCTCTGTCTTGCATTGTTGTTCCTAACACAAGTATCAGCTTTCACGCCACAAATCATCCTCTGGCATTTAAAAATTTCCAACCTATCATCCCAACTCCTTTCTTTTGTATTTTAGGACCAGGACTCAAATCCATAAAACATTGGCAGGATTACCATACCTTAGAACATACCTATCTGACCCTTGCTCCCAAACATTCCTTAATGCAGAGCTAAAGTAACTAATAAAAGGATATCATAAGATGCTTCTGATATGTTAAACTCAAGGGCCTGCATTTTTTCAGCCACATGCAGCCAGAAGGAACAGAGAAGGGGGCCAAGAGAGGATTTTTCCTCTAAGGCTTAATCCTCTGTTCTTAATGCTACCTTGCTAAAGTGGGAAATGGCGAATATGTATGGGGGGGGGGGGAATATATATATA
>JAYMFT010268063.1:0-10667 GCA_038088735.1 Panulirus argus
CCTCCTGCATGTTCAGGCCCCAACTGCTCAAAATCCCTTTCACTCCATCCTTCCACCTCCAATTTGGTCTCCCACTTTATCTGTTTGATGACCATTCAATTCAGGAACTCACTTTAGGGGGTGGCCATGGCAAAAGAGTCCCCATAACTGGACTCTAAAGGATAAATAAAAGCATTAAAAAGACATGGTATTCGAATAATTTATCTTCATGTATGGGCAGGTTAAATATTTTCAAATACTGTAATTTTACACCTTACTATGCATATTTTTACACCTTGTAATGTAGTATCATATATATAACTGAAATGTTTGCTTTTGCTACATTCCTCATTTTTCTGATATTTTTCAAGAATCATGGTGACCGCCTAGCACGCCTCAAGAAGTATATACGTTTGTCAGGGATCAATATCAGAAACTATAATGTTCTGCTGAAGGGCTGTCAAAGTCTCGAGAGCAAGAAGAAAAAACTTCTTAAGGTTATGCAGGACCATGGACTTAAGGGTAAGACTGAATGAATAAACTGTTGCAGATGCCACATATTTATCACCTGCATAGCATGGCACACATTTAGGGATTGTTTTGTCGGTTGTTGTCTTTGTTAATGTTTATATCTATCTCTTATTTGTCCTTTGCTGGGAATCATGCCCTAGTTTAGTGAAAGTGCTGTTGACCCAACCAAAACCATCAGGTTAAGGCCGAACACAATAAACTATAAACTGCAGAGTTCTTTCCCAGCATCCAAAGAACCAAGTGGCATAATACCATAACTCTGGTTTTTTAGATTTTGTGTGATTTATGCTCTTTATAGAAAGGTTTAACATTGAACTTAACCTGGCTCCTAACTTAAATATTTGATCTTAGGGTCAGGTCAAATACCTCAGATGTTGTGCATTATATAATAAAGAACTTAATGACATAACCCATAACTTGATTTAGATTCTGCCTCAGTTATGCCCAGCATATAAAGGTTTAACATAGAACTTGGCTCATAACTTTGAGAAAATTCACATTTGACCTTGAAATTTAAAAACATTTTTGATATTTTGATCTGTTGTAGTCATTAGCTACATTTGATTTTTCGCTTCCAGTAACTGCGCTGCACTGCAGGCAAAACAGGTGTTTCATGGACATTCCCCTACCCCCTTAATAATGTAGTTTCTATTCTTTTATCATATTAATTCTCACTACATTCTCTGTTTCTTTATTTTGCTAAATTTATTTGTCTAACTGTACAAGCAAGAAGATATTCACAATTTTTTTCACACTTTCTTAGAACCTTTTGCTTTTCAGCTGATTAGTTCCAGTTATTATTAACAAGGTCATTTTGATTGAGAAATTTGAAATCTCCCTTTGTCCTTTCTCTTAACATGGGTAAGTTTGTGGCTGCTTCCCCTCTCCTTTGAGATGACCTGCTTTTTTGTTGTCTGCCTTTGTATCTTCTCAGGCAGATATTTGCACAATTGGGGTGACCACATTTGTTGTATGTCATCTAATCAACATCTCATATTCTAAATAATTTTCTGTTGATTTAAAGTAAATTGTTTAACATGAAAGTACTTTAGAGAACATGTAATATTTACAGTGTATTATGGAATTTTCAGGTAAACCAACTCAAGAGAAATGTAAGAAGCTGAAAAAAAAGAATGATCAGATAAAGGAGTTGGAAGATTTAGACATGAGCAATATCATTTCAGACACTGGTAGGTGGACCAAAAGTCATTAGTCTTTTAGAAGTTTTAGTTGCATTTTAATATTTAACCTAAATTATAAGTACAGTATGTAGCTTTTGACAAGCTAGCCACAACCATTACCTGGGACTACATGTCAGATAAAGTTGGAATGCTGTGTATGTCTTTGTGGGCTGAGTATAGTACAGTTGAGTACTTTCTTTCGTACCTGTGATGAGATTTTGCCATTGTGGCAGGGATAGTGCTTAGCATTCACCAAATGTCTTGCTTGTTAAATAACATTGTTCCTTTCCTTTGCCATATACACTCCATAATTGTCAATATAAGGTTCATTAGGAATCAATCTCAGTCATGCATCTAATCTTATTTTAAATGTTTCTGTGGTTACTCAGTGCATATTATTAAATCTTTCATTGCCTATATCTTCTCCATTTTTTTGGTGCTGAAAACCAACTTGTTATGGTTGATTAGCATTTGGCAAACTCTTCTGGGGTCATTATCACAATAATTTCCCACTCCACTCTGATTTTTTTGTTCTTTGCCATATTCATATATGCAACTAGAACTTTTGGATTTAATTGCTTCCTTTGAATTACTTTCCCTCATTTGCTGTGTTCCTTTGTATGCTATTCCATTATTAGAGTTCTTATATTTTATCTTTGCCTAATGCATACCTCAGCTTTTTTGTCCATTCTCTTCCTCTGTTTATCCACTTCAGCTCATCTTTTCAGTTGGTATTAATCTTGTAATTATTATTCTGTACTCTGGAAAATTTTTTTTTATTTGATTTTGCAATTGTGCTATTCAGAATTACACTTTGCATTTGCTTCAAAATGTTGATTGTGCTCCAATTTATTCTACCATAGTAGGAACTGAGGTAGTTTAGATTATTTATGTCTTCCCTTGCATGCCTCTTACCTACCTCCATGTTCAGGCCCTGACCACTGAAAATATTTTTCACTCAACCCTTCCATCTGCAATTAGGCCTTTCCCTTCTTCTTGTCCCCTCCACTTCTGACACATAAATCCTCTCTCTCAACCTCTTGTTACTTTTTCTCTATATTTCCAAACCATTTCAGCACACCCTCTTCAGCTCTCACCCTTACTTTTACTATTACAACACCTTTCTTACCCTATTAGTGCTTACTTGATCGACCCTCCTCACACCACATATTTGTTCTCAAATACTTCATTTCCCACACCACTCTCCTTTGTACATTCTCATCTGTTACCCATGCCTTGCATTCATACTTCATCATTAGGACTACTATATCCTCAGACATACCTGTTTTGCTCATCCACATAGTGACCTTTCTGTCCATATATTCCTCAATGCTCCGAGAGCCTTTGGCCCCTTATCCTCTCTATGGCTCACCTCATAGTTTCATTCATTGTCATGTCTACTCCCAGGTGTCTAAAACAATGTCACTTCCTCTAAGTTTTCTCCATTCAAACTCACACTTATACTTACTTTACTTCTTGCACTGCTAAACATAATAACCTTACTTTTAATCACATTTACTTTCAACTTTCAATCACATTCCCAAACTCAGTTGCTCACTTGAATCTTCAACAAGCAACAAATCATCAGCACACATTAACTGACTTACCTCCCAGGCACCCAGTGTCTAACAGACTGCAGACCTGTATCTCTTTCCAAGACTTGCATCTACCCCACTCATAAACAGATTAAACAGCCATGGAGGCAGTACACACCCTTGCCACAGACCTACCTTCACCAAGAATCACATGCCCTCCTCTTTTCCTACTTGCACACATACCTTACTTCATTGATAAAAACCTTTTACTGTTCCATTTCATTCTATCCTTGCATGTGTCTCAGCCACCTTAATTTTTGGAAAGTTCTGTCCCAGAGGTTTAAGTGTCATGGTTTTGCGAATTCAATAAGTTGGATGATGCAGTTGTGCAAAATTAATTTCCAAAGATGTATGTATCCACTTGATGGGAACAGGTAAAGATAACTATTAGAATTAAGTTTCAGAGCACACACAAAAAAAAATTATTATTTTATTTCCATAGGTCGTGGGCGACGGAATACTTTCAGCCTTTATGCCTCCCAGACTGTTTCACATCCAAAAAATGACTTCCTCTCCCCAGTTAAACCTTCGAAAGCGAGACTCATCTTGGATTCCGATTCTGAGTAATTCTGACATAAATCTTGACATTATTTTCAATGTAAATTGTCAAGAGCAAAAAGAATTTGATAATGTTAGTTGTGTTCATCACTTTAAATAAAAAAAAGTTTTCTATTATATAGTTTAGTGTATTTATCCTAAAATAGTGTTTTCCAGACTGTGTGTGTGTGCATGTGTATATGAGGTGGATGGGGTGTGTGTGAAGCCATGTGCCAAAAATCATATTTTTTGTTTAAAATATGTTTAGGAAACTATGAGTTTGTCATTCAAGAGGAATCTGTCTGATTAAACTTGTTACACATCTTTGCAAAATAAAAAATATAGCAGTCACTCTTTGGACTCCCTGTTCCCACCACATCTGACGTGCATGGTGTCGGAAATGGATGAAAGGGCATCAATACACCTAACCCAACGACAAGGAGGTATATTTCCAGTACTACCCACCTGGTTATCAGGAGGATTAGTGACATCTGCTTAGTGAGCCAGCACTTTAATGGTTGTCAAGTAGCACTCCTCTGACCCAGATGGCTGTCTTTTCTTTCTGCCTCATTAACACGTGGAATACCGGCATTCTTTCTCTCCTTGTCGTATGTAACACCTGACAACACTTAACTCATGCTGCTCATTCTTTGTAACTAGATTTTACTGCGGTGAGCACTATGTGCTAGCCCTGCCTTTTGGCAAAATGGTAGTAGTAGTAGACAGAAGTAAAGGGTAGGAAAATTTAAGCAGGAGCATTAGATATAAGTAGTCATTAGGAACATTAGGTAGGAGCCTCAACAAACACTGTGCTAGACTTGCCCTCCACCTGTGGCCCGTTAAGGGTGAGGCACTAAAGGCTATGAAGCAGCACTGGAGTTCTTTGGTTATAGATACTGTTGTCGTAGTCACCCATTAAGATATAGACAGACAGATTTTACAGACATGAAAGTCTGCAATGACTAAGGGTTGCTTTAACAACTGTATGAAAAAGGATTAAAAAAAGAGAGAGAGATAGAGACTAAGAAGGGCTAATAGCAAATAATGATATGAATAACTCTGAGAACTAAAGTATCTTTTATATACCTTTTATTACAAAACTAAAACTTTCGTTATTGTTTACATCTACCATAAAATTCACATATTAAATTCCTTTGGTGAAAAGAAAAAACTAAAGCCACTGTAACAGATTAGTTTGTAAATAATTTTTTAATTATCTCATAAACTTAGCTAATTGATAATAAACTGCACAATTTTTTATAGCTAAATATACAAACTAGCTGAGTTTTTGGCACCAGGAACTTATAAAATGTGACAAAAGGCAGAAACAGAATAGTTTAATACTATGTAGCACCACACAAAATAAAAAAATATACATTCATATTTATTCCAATGTTATTCTCTGTTACCATGACCTGGTAGTCCTACTGCAGTAACTGTAGATGTTCCTGTTGGCTGGACTGGAAGTTGATGATTGGTGGTGATGAGAAAGTTGGCACTCAGAAGCAGTGGATACTTTACTTCTGGGTCCAGCAGCATGACTCGTATCTGGAAAGCAAAAGTGTTTTTAAGCAGGATGTCTAGTTATGAGCAACACCATGCTAATTATTCAATGTCAAATATATTCCAAGCAGTACTACTGTTATGGATGAAGGTATGGCAAGGAAACAAGTATGAGAGCATGTGAAAATTTGCCTTAACAGCAGTTTAGGGGAGATTTTGCTTATATCATCCTGATTTCCAACAGGAATAGCTTGGCAATCCAAACAAAGGTGCTGAGTGCATTTCTGCATGATTTTTCATTGAAACATATCTATCAATTTCTTCATTTTGTTTCTCCACCACTTTTTTTCTTCCTTTGTATCAACTCCCTCTAATTTTAAGCAATCAGGCCTCACAAAACTTTCTATGGTTTACTCCAGACACTTCACAAGATGCAGATTGAGTGAGAGGAGCAGAATTGAAGGATGTGGAGGAATGTAATGTTAGTAATTTACATATGAGTGCACTTGGATATTTGTGGAAGAGAGTAAGTCGTTGATAAAAAGGAGAAAAAATGTAGGAGACAGGACAGAACCCTGAGTGACATTGATGCTGATGGAGGAAGAGGGGGTAGGCTGATCCATCAACCACAGACAGATCGGCCAGAGAGGAAGCTAGATATGAGGGATGGAAGCCAAAAAAAGATATGAGACCCCCAAAGCCACACCCTGTCAAAAGCTTTAAGCATGTCAAGGGCAGCTACAAAAGACTTGCTATAATCTTTCATATGTAAAACCCTTATTGCACTTTCTTACTTAAAAAACTTTACCGCATGACTTCACATCGTCAAAACTATTTCTTTTTTCTGGTTTAATGGGAAAAAGCAACCAATTTTACATAAAACCTAGTTTGTTTCTTAAAAAAAAGTAATGAACCAGTTGCTGAAAAATCTAACCAAAGGAAAAAGTCCAGTGCAGCTCTTCTGTGCCAGAAAGTCACAACTAACCTTATTTGTGGAAGAGGATAATCTTATTTGTAAGTCAGTGCACAAAGGTGTTAACTTGTAACTTTACTACCTTCACATATCAAAGTTTACACATACCCTTATCCACATCTCTTTTAACACAGCAACATACAAATTCTCATGTGTTCAAGTTTATGACACACAAAAGGGGTTTAAGTATATATTATGTAAAAATTACTGAACTACCATAATGTATGCTTAAAACAAGATATGTGTGAATTCACTGTGTAATTTTCTTACCTCTTCATTTTTTGCCAAAGACACCGACTGTACTCCAGTTGTTTTGGTATAAACAACCTGCTTCTGCTCATCCAGTGAGGCTACAGTAACTCTGCAATGACATCCATTGAAGTACATTAGATGTGTATTGTCATTTGTTTTATACAAATAAAGTAACTAATCAGTGCAAAGAAAGAGGAGGGGAGCAGACAGGGAAGTTGTATTTATGTGAGAAGGTTACTGAAGCCACAGCAGTGTTGTACACATGAAAGCTGATGGTCTGAAGTTTAAAATAATGCAAGAGTGTGGACATGTTGGAAATAAAATACCTGAGGGCAATATGTGAGGTGAGGAGGGTTAATTGTTTAAGGAGTGACATTGTAAGAATAAGGTTTGGTAGTAAGAACACTGAATGTGAGAGCTGACAAGAGTGTGCTGAAATAGTTTGGACACATGAAGAGGGTGAGTGAAGAAAGACTGATCCTCCACATCAAGTACTCTATGGCATGCCCCAATCATGATTCCATTCACTCCCAAATACCTAAAGCATTCCACTTCCTTCAGATCTACCCTGTTCAAACTTGCAATGAAATCATCCCGTCTCATCAACCAGCAATTGTACCTTGATTCCTTATTTTTGTTCACATTCTCAACTTTCTCCTTTCACAGACACACTCCCAAATTCTGTCACCAGCTTTTTGTTCTCTTTGGAATCTGCCACTACAGCTGTGTCATCTACAAATAAAAATCTAATTCACCTCCCATGCCCCCTCACCACCAGCATATCCCAAACCTGCCCCTTGCTTTGAGATCCTTGTAGTCACCTCCTACCCTGTCTGGGGGGGAAGTGACAAACACACCCATATTATTCTATAATCCAATCCCAGGGATCCTTTTACTGAAAGTAGAGTGAACATAAATGAAGTAAGTTAATGAGATGCAGCAGGGAGATGAGACAGGATGGTCTGAATGGAGAGGACTTGGAAGAAATGGTGTGCATCAGGTACCTAGGAAGCATATGGAACCAATTGGCCTGAGGTGAAACACAGAGTTAGGAAGGAGCCTAAGTTCCTTGAAGTGTTACAGAGTGTGTGGAAGAAAAGGTTGTCTGTCAGTACAAAGATGGGTATGTTGAAAGTTGTAGTATCTCCAACAGCGTTTTATGGATGTAAATCTGAATGCAAAAGAACAAAATAAGGTGGTCATGTTGGAAATGAAATGTGAGTAGAATGTGTTGTGAGGTCAGTTAATCATGTAAGGAGTGACAATGTAAAAGAGAGGTGAGTAATAAATGTTATGAATACAGAGACAATTGATCAGGATGAGTTGAAATGGTTTGGACAGCAAATAAAGACTAACTGAATAGATCTACTTGTCATAAGTGGAGGAGGAGGAGGGGGAGGGATACCGAGAAAGAGGTGGAAGGATGGAGTGAAGAAGACTCAGGGGTACTGGAACCTGAACATTCAAGAAGGTGAGAGGCATGACTGGAATGAAATGAATTGAAGTGGTAAATGGAGGTGATGCACTGTAAATGGTCTGAAACAGTCAGGGCAAACCATGTAACACTCCATGGAGCTTGGCTTTGGATAGCAGACTCTGATTTCCATATATCATGCATGAAAACTACAGAAGAGTGTGTGTATAATGAAATTGTTCTTTTTGTCCCCTAATGTTCACCTGTAAAACTAGATACTGATTTATACGACCCCAAAAGGAAGGATAACTAACTGCTTTACTGGGAAGCACAAGCTTGTGTTATTTGTATACAGCAATGCTTACCACAAAACTACTGAGACTCTTCTCTTTCCCCTCTCAGGTCTTGTTTTTCACTTTGGCTACCTCTGTCACACCTCAGCTGCAGACACATTTTCTGCTACCACTCACTTCTAATGCTACACACATAAGGCAGCTGTTTCACTGGGTTCCCAGGAAGCATGCCAATATACAGAATTCCAATGCTGATTTGACTGCTGCTGTTGCCATCTCCCATAATAATGTGTGCAATACTGTGGTTAGAGCACGTACCTCAAATGAAGCAAACAACACACCAAATACTAATGTATCCCATTATAATAGCCTAACCAGTGTTGAAATCTTTGTCAATGACATTCAGCATACATGTTTAAAGAATCATTGATAGTATAAGTGAGGTATGGACTTTGACACAGAAAAACTATGTAAATCTGGTTTTACAGCAACAGATGAATTAAGGCTCTGAACCATCTCTCTAAAGCTGGGAAATGTTTGAGCTACCTCCTTTAGCATACTGCCTCCTTCATGTCCTCAGTGAGCCGCTTTTCAAAATCATTATTTTACACTAGTTTCTCAGCTACTGAAATCCCTCAAATCCTTGCCACTACTGACTCTCAACAATGAACGGTCTGTTTCCTAAAGATCATAAAAATAATATCCATAAAAAATAAAGAGATACTCCTTCCTGGGTTATCTTCAATAGTATTAATAAAGACGACATGGCACAATATGAATAATATACTTAAAACCCTTACCTGTACATGATGTTTCTACGGGTAGGTTGAGCAATCGTAGCAATATTTTCTGTTCTGTGGTTACGTTTCAATCTGAGGGAGGCTCCATCATGAGTCATCACCAAGTCTAGGCCAAAGTTATATCCAGTCCATCTCCAAATGTGCTGGCCTGAGTTGGCCAACACTCGTCCACATCGTGTGCAGGACTTGTCAAATTCTTCTTCAGATATTTCACTTGGTCTGTAAATTTACATGTACTCCTCCGAGCTTATACAGTAATATGGGAAACTAATACATGTATATTAAGAAAGGAATTCTGAATTGCTAATTCTGATAAAAAATTAAGGGATTTTTGTACTCATGATCCCTCTTAACTCTCATAACACCTTGGTCACCGCAAAACACCATTCATCTGAACCTGTGCCTCCGAATTAAGTACTTTACATTTTTACCAGGTCCAATCTTCCTTTGTGTTTACAAATATTTTTTTCTTGGATTAGCTGTCCTCTATGCCCATGATTACTCCATTCTTAAAGGTTGAGTCTTACCTGTGCTCTGATCTTCCTTTTCATATAAATATATATACTCATTCTGTTCCCCAGATTGTCTTAATCTGCACCTAAAACTACCCACCTACCTCATGTAAACCTTTAATATCTTATTTGTACTCTTACATCTCAAAACCCCACCCTTCACTTTCTTGCCAATGTATCATCCATAACAATGGACTTTAGGGGAAAAAAAAAAAAAAAAAAAAAAAAAAAATATATATATATATATATATATATATATATATATATATATATCCATGATATCAAAGGTTTATCACAAGGGAAAAGGGAGAAAGAATACTGCTCACATATCCCCTGCATGTTGTAGAAGGCAGCTAAGGAGTGGGAGCTGGGACTTGAAATCCTCACCTCTTGTATCACTTTCCAAAAGAAAGGAGGGAAGGAGCCAAGTGAGGGTCTTTATTTCCTATGGCTCAGTCACCTGTTCTTAAAGCTACCTCACTCATGCAGAAAATAGAGAACATGAGAAAGAAATAATGAGAGATTTCATATGTGGTGTGAGATGGTTTGATCGGGTAAGTAATGTAAGAGTAAGAGAGATGTGTGGTAATAAAAAGAGTGTGGTTGAGAAAACAGAAGAGGTTGTGTTGAAATGGTTTGGACATATGGAACAAATGAGTGAGGAAAGGTTGACAAAGATGATATAAGTTTCAGAGGTGGGGGGAACAAAGAGAAGCAGGAGACCAAAATGGAGGTGGAAGGATGGAGTGAAAGGTATCTTGAGTGGTCAGGGCCTGAACATGCAGGAGGGTGAAAGGCATGCACGGAACAGAGTGAAATGGAACGATGTGAATACCGGGGTCGACGTGCTGTCAATGGACTGAGCGATGAAAAGGTCTGTGGGGCCTGGATATGGAAAAGGAGCTGTGGTTTCAGTGCATTACACATGACAGCTAAAGACTTAGTGTGAGCGAATGTGGCCATTTCATCTATCTCCTGGCGCTACCTCACCGGCGCGAGGGGTGGCGGTGCTATTTTCCTGTGGGGCGGGGTGGCATCAGGAGTGGATGGGGGCGAGCAAGTCAAAATATGTACATGTGTGTATGTGTATGTGTATG
>JAYMFT010268074.1:0-10667 GCA_038088735.1 Panulirus argus
GGGGGGGGGATGTGAAGATGGTTTAGTCAAACTTGGTTTGTGGAGAAGTTGCTCTCATGCGGCCCCAGGTGACGTGCTCAGCAGGACGCAGATCTTCTTAACTTCGACAGACGAGCCGGGGACGTGTCGAAACAAGTTTAAGACTCGCTGGCAACATGTGGGCCCTCGGCGTGAGCGACGCCGTGGGTGAAATGCATTTACAGGCGTGGGCGGGTAGAAAGGGAGGGGGGGGAAGGGGGAAAGGAAAAAGGGAGGGGGATAGGGAGGGAGGAGGAGGAGGAGGAGTAAGGGTGAAGGTGAAGATGGGTGAATGAATTATGGGTAACCTGAGGGAGAGAGATAGAGATATCAGCAGGAAGACAGAAAGACGTGGAGAGAAATTGAGACAGATAGAAATAAAGACAAAGAGACAAGAGAGAGAGAGAGAGAGAGAGAGAGAGAGAGAGAGAGAGAGAGATTATAGTAACATCATGTTGTCTTGAGATACAGCAGTAGGTTAGGTTTTAGATAAGTAAATGATACAAATTCGTATATTAAGTTGGCATTAATGGTAAGTTCGATAAATAACCCGAAACTTCCCGTCAGTAGAACAAAACAAAAAGGGTCCCGATTGTATGAACCTTACATATTGATGGATAGTTATTATGTAGTCAAAAATATAAGAAAAAAATCTAAGCAAGACTTGCTTATACGTATCAGGAAAAAATGTGATTGAAGTCACTCCATTTATAGCTAAGATAAAATCACGGTCATCCTCTGTAACTTAGCATCCTGCTTCATTCAAACAGGAACAAACTAGTTTAAATAATTGTATCAGCACATACAATGTTACAAAAAGAAATTCTCAAGGTAACTCGTGAAAAACTGTATTTACATATCTGATTAAAGTAGAATTTTACAAATTAATGTTTCAAAAAAAGAAGTCTGCTGTCAGTACTCTCTCTCTCTCTCTCTCTCTCTCTCTCTCTCTCTCTCTCTCTCTCTCTCTCTCTCTCTCTCTCTCGTCATCGGGAAAGAAAAATAAGAGAAGTGAGGGGGTTGAGAAAGTAATACAACTGCCTCCTGCCTATATTGCTTGTACACTAACGTAGGGAAAGAAACCCGGCTCTGTCCTTGTCTGACTCAGCCCAAGATTAAATAACTTTTGTGCTGCCGTTGGCAACTCAAGGATGCGCCATTATGGTGCCTGTTTCTTTACCTACGCCGCTAAATTTTAGAACTTTGTGCCCTCTCATATCTTTCCAAATAGTTATGCACCTTCCCCTTTTTAAAAGGTAGGGTTTCTACTTCCTTCAAAACTTTTTGAACATTTTTCCTCTTCCTTCCTCACTCTTCAGTTTATTCCTTGTTTTTTTCATTTTTTTTTTTTTTACATTTATGGCCTGGCCTCAATGAGGTATTTTTTCATGAATAATGACCTCGACGTAAAGAAAAAGAAGATAGGAGTCAATAATTTTTTTTTTGTTCTTCAAGGATGAACCAATTTGTGACAAGTGAGTCTAATCTCGAGCCAACAAACAGTCAGTTTTTCCGTGACTGTGATGATCCAAGTTGGTGTGTACTACTGATGGTGATGATTCTAGTTGACGTTTACCCTTGACGGAGATGATACCGTGCTGGCGTTTACTCTTGACGGCGATGATCCTTGTTGGCGTTTACTCCTGACGGTCATGATCCTTGCTTGTGTTGTTGACTCTTGCACAGCTAGCCTTAAACAGCTGCTAAGCATTATCTCAGAGATTCATACACGGCTGAATTACTGTAATGTTTTGGTATGGCATTTGTTGAGCCATTTGCAGGTAGGATTGACCAGAGCAGGGTTTTGGTAGGGTCCTTCTCTTTAAAGAATGAGCGACATTTATTGATTTTAACCACAAAAGTTGCTAGTGTGTGTGTGTGGGGATGTGTGTGTGTAAATAGAGACAGGAAAATGCAGGAATAGTAATCCAATGTGTCATCAATATAATGCATTAGATTTAAGTATTACTTACACCATACTTATTCATATACGATATAAAACCTTAATCCAATTCTTAAAGAAAAAAATGATATATCGATAGCTATAATTGAAAATGTGGGAGGAGACCGGTAACAGAAAATATAATCAAATTAAGCAGATGCAGAGTTAATCCGAAAAAAAAGTAAAAGTACGAAACCAAAAATGTTAAAGGAACGATGTTGATAACTGAATATGCAGGAAGGTGAAAACACTCGTGTGCCTCTATGAAAACACTGGCTGGAGTATTGGGTCTCCGTCAGCACCGGCCTGGATGTTCTCAGAGGTAAAATGAAACTGGACCACCAGCTCCTCCTCCCCAGAGGCACCCACAGCCGCTGACATTTAGCCTTAGTTATTGTATTGGGCGCCACCTTCCTTGGCCCTCTCATCGCCAGCTGTTGAATATCTCAAGGGCCTAACGTCACGGGGGTATGAAGGCAGTGCTAAAAAGACTGCTCTGGTTCAAGAACCTGTATGAGTTGTGGTAGTAGTAATAGTAGTTGTAGTAGTAATAGTAGTAGTAGTAATAGTACGAGGAGGAGGAGGAGGCACTAGGGACCTGGAGGTTCTTCTGGCATCGACACTTTGTTCTGTCGTGACTTGTGCTCAAGAACTCCCTTTTTTTTTTTTTTTTCGTTTCTTAGGGTAAGGAAGCTTCACATTTTGACATTGCTGGTTGTGGAAGTGAAGTAATGGCCTCAAGACGAGTGACAGAGGTTCGAGGATAAGGATGAAACACAATCATGTTGATCAATATTCTTTGGAGGTACATGGCGTTTTTGCTGTTTGTTTTGGGAAGTAAGCAAAATTTTTATGTTTGATTCATATGTGCTGGTTCTTCCTATTGATAAAATATATATTTCTAGGTTTTATGTTAAAAAAAAAAATCTGTTTGTGCATATGAGTAATTATCCATTAAGACATTACTCTCGTGTTGTATGCACAGTTATGGGTTTATTCGTTGTCAAGAAAAAAAAAATTAATTTTTACAAAGAAAACGCATTAAAGCTTAAAGGTGTCAATGAACTGATTTTTTTTTTTTCTCTCTCTCTCTCTTCAACCGTATTTCAGTGGAGGAATTTCCATCAGTAAAAAGACCAGTTTGGACAAAAACTCTCCAGCACATATTGTGAACATTAGCATGAAGAAAAGTGGTAAATATCGTTTGGGACAAACCTACAGCATAGTTTTAAAGAAATCTCTTTTGTGAATGCTTTCTGTTTATTCCAAGATGGTGCAACAACATTGTTAAGAAATCACACGGAAATTCTATTCAGAACTGGTGTCGCTTCTGGTATAGGAAAACTGGAGCAAGATTTGGTTATCCTTGACAAAGCTTGGGGGTGTTGTTTGGGTTTATGGGTGTATCTGTGCTTGCATGTGTGTCTTGAGTGTGTTGGGATATTTCGTATGTGCGTGTGTGAGTTTGTGTGTGTGTGTGTGTTTATGTGTTTGTGTGTGTGTGTGTGTGTGTGTGTGTGTGTGTGTGTGTGTGTGTGTGTAATGTATGTGTGTGTATGGGCGCGCAGGATGACATGGGCCACCAATTCCAATAATCGATTCCTGAAATTTGTAGGGGACCATCGTATTGTTCACATCACTTTCCATCCCTGGCATTTTCTCCTAACCACGTTCACACCCGCATATCTGTTCCTAAGGCATCTACTTAGCCATCTTCTCTCTCTCTCACTCTCTCTCTCTCTCTCACACACACACACACACACACACAAACACACACGCGCGCGCGCGCGCACTTGCACTCCCTACTGTATTCTCCAAAACTTCAGCTTCGCCATATTCACATCTTCCTTCCTCATTCCTCCCCATCTTGCAGTCACCCACATTCCTGCTCTCACACCATTGATTCGGCCATTCTCAGTCCCTTACCCTATTGCCTCCTCACTCTCACAGGCTCATACAAACTCCCACACTCACAACATTTCTCCCACAGTCACTCTCCAACACGGGCGTTTGGCCAAACTAGTGTCGTATTGTTAGTTTATTTTTTTTTCTAGACTCTTGTACCGTATATTGTTCCCTCTCTCTCTCTCTTTCTCTCTCTTAACCACACTCTTCTTATTACCACACATCTCTCTTACCCTTACATTACTTACTCAATCAAAACATCTCACACCACATATTTTTCTTAAACATTTCATTTCCAACACATCCATTCTCCTCCGTACAACTCTATCTATAGCCCATGCCTCGCAACCATATAATTTTGTTGGAACTACTATTCCTTCAAACATACCCATTTTTGCTCTCCAAGGTAATGTTCTCTCCTTCCACACATTCTTCACTGCTCCCAGAACCTTCGCACCCTCCCCCACCCTATGACTCACTTCCACTCCTATGGTTCCATTTGCTGCCAAGTTTGCTCCAAGATATCTAAAACACTTCACTTCCTCCAATTTTTCCCCATTCAAACTCACTCCCCAACTAACTCTATAAATTTTTTCATACTGGATTGATATTCCCTCCATTAGAGAGGTAGTGTTCTAGCTGTCATGTGTAATGAACCAAAACCACAGCTCCCTATCTAAAATCAGGGCATAAAAACTTTCCATGGTTTACCCTGGAAACTTCACATGCCCTGGTTCAGTCCACTGACAGCAAGTCAAGCCCACTATACCACATCATTCTAATTCACTCTATCCCGTGCAAGCCTTTCACTTTCCTGCATATTCAGGCCTCAATTACTAAAAATCTTTTTCTTGCCATCCTTCTGTCTTCAATTTGGTCTCCTTGTTACCTCCACTTCTGATACACACATCCTCATTGTTAACCTTTCCTCATTCATTTTCTCTCTATGTCCAAACCATTTCAGCACACCCCCTTCAACTCTCTCAAACACACTCTTTCTATCAACAAACATCTCTCTTACCCCTACGTTACTCCCTTGATCAAACCACCTCACACCACATTTCATTTTCAACAAAGTCACCCTCCTCACACAGCCTTATCTACAGCCCATGCCTTGCAACCATATAATATTGTTGGAACTACTATTCCTTCATACATATCCATTTTTGCGATCCCAGATAACTTTTTCTCTTTCCACGTATTATTCAGGGCTCTCAGAACCTTCATCCCTTTATACATCCCATGACTCACTTCTGCTGCTATGGTTTCATTCCCTTCCACGTGCACTCCTAGGTATCAAAAACATTTAACTTAGTCTCCAATTTATGCAGTTTCTCACTAAAATCTTCCACCAGTGCTTATCATTTGCAAACAACAACAGAGTTGTTCACACACAGATAATTATAATATAAAAACTACACATAAAAACACACAAAATGTTAAGAGTTATAATAACCACCTTTAAATTACTCAGGTACCAAAATAATAATAAAGTTCAGCAGTTCTTTAAGGTATGGAAGCATTACTCCAAAAGTGAAACTCACAAAAAAAAATAGTCAAAAGAAGTCAGGGAGGCATTCAAAAACACTTAACTTGTGAAACAAGCTAAGGAAAGACATTTACGCTGCAAATGCAAACATCAATGTTTCTTCCTTTTTCTTCTTGGTATGTCACAGGTATCAAGTAATGCTCCTGAATACTATTTTCATAAAATGATTTTTTTCACTTACTTAAAATTTCATCAGTGTGTGGTTGCTCAATGTTGGCTGGTTCCAAAGAACCACTACTTTCTGAAAAGAAAAAAGAATGCTGGATATTCATCTCAAATCATTCCTTGGTAGTAATGCAACACAGCCTACCTAAACAATGAATAATCTGAATCTAGAAATCATACTAAATAAGACTATATCACTTAATCCTTAAAACAATGTTAACTGATGGTACGAAAGTGATGTTCATGAACCATTAATGTATTACTGAATTCATGACAAAATTAACTTCTTATACTAGTTATTATCAGTATTCCATGATGGTAAATTTCTCTCATGAGCAAGGTTGAGAAATAGATGAACTAATACAATGGAATGAGGGTGGTGTACTACAACAACACAGCTTCTGGAGAGGTTTAATGGAAAATCACACAAGTGGAAAGCAGGTACAACATGAGCATAATGATGAGAGGTAGCATGTAAGATACAAAGATAATGCTAGACAGTGAACAAGAAAAGAAAAATCCAATTATGCTGTCAAATGAAGTGTGATAACTTTCTCTTTCTCACTGACAAGACTTTTCATTTTGGCTTCAAGTGCATTCAATAACTTCTCGATCTACCTTTTCTTTGCCTTGATAAAACAATAAAGATGCTATTTTTTCCTACAGATGAATTATTTTTTGTTGACTTTTATGTTTCTAATTCCAATACTGATGACTCTGGAATACCTCCACTCTCTGAAGCATCTCTTACCAATCCTATGCCCCTTCTTAAAATATTTTTTCATGCTGTTCAAAAAGCAGTTCTACCTTTAGACAAAGGCAAGGCATAGGGATGCGACAGCAATCCCTACTCAGATTCTATATGAAAGTGCTCAAAACTTGTCACCTATACTTACTAGTCTGATCTTTTGTGTAAAAACAGGACTTTCCTTTATCTTCGAAACATGCATTGTTACAGTTTGTCCTATGAATGATGACTATTCTAACCCTTCTATTAACTGAACTACTGATTTTTGAGTCTCCACTCAATTGATATTTCCTTAAGCATCCTGATTCTCAGTCTTGTCTTTGATCATCTGTGTGAATTTCACTGGGTAAGATCCCTGGTGATATCCTTTCTTATGATAATAATGTCTGGTCATTCTCTATACTGATAAAAATTTAAGTATTTTCAATATGATGAGGACAAAAATTCCTGGTCACTTTTCATATAACCAGTTTTTTGTAACTGATTTTTACAACTCACCTACAAAAACTCTAATGGAGTGAGAATGAACTCCTGCCTCATTGGATGCTTCACAAACATATGTGCCAGCATGTTGCTTCTCAACAGGATGGAGGGCCAGGAGGACTTGGCGGTATCCTCGGTAGGCATAACCAAGGGAACCAGTAACCAAGTGATTATCCTGAGGAAACATAGAGATATAATTCTGCAAAATAAAATAAAGGATTTACTTACATGCTACTGTAAAATGTTTTACCTACTAGTTTCAACTATGCTGCACTTTCAGTTATGCTTTTCATATATTCATTTGACCCTTGTCATCTATAAATGCATCAACATGACTAAGTCGGTGATGTATGTTATCATCTAAAAGCCAACAATACAAATCAAGACTTTATAAAAAGAAATTTAGAAAAAAATTACCTTTAAGGTTAAACTTAAATGAAAAGCTGATGATGACTTTAGTTATAAGATCATGATTGACTTACTGACAAGGAACTTGAAAAGTCCACAATATGAAAGAAGATTGATATGAAGTCTTCTCAAGCCAAGAACTTGGTCTGTCACATTACTATGGAGAAACAATATGGAAACTGCAAAGTTAAGTTTGAGATCAAACACTGGAAAAACAAAAGGGAGTAGAGGAGTGCAGAAGTTTACAAACTTTAAACCTCATTATTATCCATTCTGCCAATCAAATAGCTTAAAAAAAATGATCAATTCTATTCCTTAGCGTACCATTAAACCCCATTAAGGTACCTAACAGGCTGAAACCAATTAACACTTAATTGAGGAGGAACTTAACACGTGCTACTAGATGTTCACTCCCTAAAGGTCCAACATTCCATTCAAGTTGTGCTTAAGAATTAAAAAGGTAGAACTCCAACAAACTGGACACAGAAAATTTGAATTTTCCAGTACTTCTTAACTACTTGAGTTCAGGATACATTTTACAGCATTCCAGTACAGAACTTAAAAATCATATGATCCTTGAGGCAATTAAATGCTCTGACACTAAAGTGCAGCATGCAATAATACTGGCTGTAAGATGACAGTGTAGCAAACAATTGAAAACACTGTAAATGAATATCCAATACCTTACAGAAACAGCTCTATTGTTAGAGGTTTGCAGCCATAACACACAGTATCAATATTAATGATCTGTAAACTTTTGTCATTCAACATCTTTTTAACTATGAATGAAGTCCACCCAAATATATCATAAAGTATGTTGCATTAGGTTCAGTATAATATTTGCTTTATCAATCTCTTAAATAATGATTAATTTAGAGTCAGTGTATCATCAATTCTTATGAATTTAGGAAAGTAGGTTCAGTAAGAACACCAGTAGGAGTCTCTGTAGTAGAAAAAGACTGGCAGGTGCACATGCATTTAGCAGACTGAGTTAAGAATTACAGTAACTGCATGTATCTTCATACCGTGGTATTGAAATTTGTCAGGCTTTCGGGAGATAAGTATGAACATAGGGGAATGACCACTTTAAATACAGTAAACAAATGTTCTTAGTTTTCGAATTATAACACTTTTTACTTATAATTTGCCAGAAGGTTTACCAGCATTTGTCAGACCTTCTTGCAAGAAAATAAAATAATGTCTTTATTAACAACCAACTGGTGGACATCAGAGTACTTTCTCTTTTCATAGACGTGATATTCCACATGAGTATTTTCATGGCATTATCATTCTGTATCATATTATCATTAGCTACAGTTCATTTTGTCAATGTGTGTTGCAGTCAGTAAGAAACCTATCCTCCTGTTTTCACGAAGTCAGATTATGCCAGCCAATGTTATAACATTTACTGACATCAATGAACGGAGATGTACTCGATAACAATAAAGCGAATGGTCAACTTACCTTTAGCCATCGGTAGGATATAGGATCATCACCAACATCTAAAATGCACTCCAATGTAGGTCCTACTTGGTTCTCTGTCAACCATAACTCGCTCTGTGGGGAACTCAGACGTGGTGGCACTGGAATATGTATATCCCTGATATACAAAAAGTGGCTATGGTAGGTCCTCACACGAGAAACCTCTACATAATGCATTAAGATAATTAAAATGACAGTAACTTGAACTAATTTTGTTATACTGGTAATGAAATCTCACTGAATTTTTCATTTAACTGATAAAAAAAAAATACCACAAAGATCAGAGAACAAAAGAGCACATTTCTATATAAAAGGTAATTCAAAAATTTTATTGCCTTCTAATATACATACTTTTCAGTTACATAAGAGCTCAAAGCATAATGGTGGGGCCTATTTCCAAATTTCCACACCCATTTCTCTATATATTCTTGAAAACTTTGACCACACTAACAACAAACTCCTCACTAATAATATTAAAGAAAAATGCATTTTCAAGAAAGAAAAAATTAAACAGTAACACATCTATGATTCTTGATGCTCTGTCAGTTGATGACAATGTATAAACCTTGCAAAAAGAAAACCAGAACTCCAACAACTAACATAATGCTGCCCAGGTGTTACAGGGTGCTACCAGTAGGACCAAGAGGGCACAGGCACCTAGCCTTGCCCCCACACTGCCCGCCATTCCGCTCACAGCCACACCAGCTTGGATGGAAAACTCCTGCTGCTACAGACCTTGGGTAACAGCGCCTGCAAGAGAGAAAAAATGAGTTTTTCAGTTTTAAATGTTAACTTTAGAGAGGCTGTGCTGTTGGTACTACAGGAAAGTCCTCTGTCAAATAATCAGCATAAGGCACTGCACTGAATATGTCAGGGTCTCAGATCTGAGGCAGAAAGGTCAAATGAAAGTACAATATGGGAAAAATTATGACTGGTAGATGGCTTATCATGAGCATATTGTGTGCTAATTCTTCCACCACCACAAGTGCAAAAGCAACCAGATCTGATCTATCATATTGGACATAATTAATTCAAGCAGGGTTATAGATGATGACTGCATTAACTCAATAAATTCATCTAACTGATTTTAGCTGCTTAAATCTCATGAAGTATATAATAAATCTTGTCACACAAACACTCTCTGTGCAAAATACATCATATATACAGGGTTTACTAACAAAGTACTTAAATTTGTTACCCACGACTTTGCCTCAATTCGACCTTTTCAACAACCTCTCCACTTCATCCATGCATATACAATTAAAGATGTATTTAAAAGACTTAAGTTAGAATAATATCACACATTAAAGTTAGACAGTATTAATTACAGGGCACAAGGGGAGGTTGTGTCGCCATCTATGTCAGAGATTCACATTTAAATGCCTGAAAATACGGAATGTGGTTGTGTCGCCATCTATGTCAGTGATTCACATTTAATGGCCTGAAAATACGGAATGTGTTTGGATCATGGTAAAGAAATCCTTCTCACGTCATGTTAAGAGACTGTGCGTGCTGCTTGTACCACCCCAGTGCTGCTCCCACTCACCACGAACTGCTGGACCACCTCATCACTACCGTTCACAGTTAAACCGACATGCGTTAGATAATAATGGGTGACTGCAACAATTACGACATCAATCACCTGACCAGTCGGTTACATCTACGCTCTGGTCACACAACCCATCCATGGCAATTCAACAAGACTTAATAATGACTGATGCTGAATTTTGCAACGGTACTGAACCGCATCCACCTATAGGGCTCAGCCGTCACGTGTGTGTGTGTGTGTGTGTGTGTTGAATCGCACTTACACCCTACTAGAGGCCCCACCACACCATATCAGGGCCTACCGGCCCTTCCTGGACTCCTCGGTGAGGGAGTTCGGCCGGTGGATCACTGCGACCTATTGGAGGGGGGGGGGGAGAGGAACATACTGGCCATGGAGGTTCTTCGAGATTTGTTGTTTT
>JAYMFT010268085.1:0-10667 GCA_038088735.1 Panulirus argus
ATAAAATATATATATATATATATATATATATATATATATATATATATATATATCCTTCCTAATATCACCAGTGCTATAAATAAAGGCCTAATGCTACGGTACCTACAGATATATTAACAAGGATGCTGTATGTTCTAGCTGTACACAGACTGCTGCTACAACTGAAGGAAAAGCTGGGAGCAATTCCACTGGAACAGTGAGCCCAAACCAACAATGTACTCCAGTACCGAGTACACACGAACAGTTTCTGAAATACGAATAATTCTAACGTACACACAAAAATTTTGCTCGTATGTACTTCCCCCGACGGGCGTCACACACCTGCCTCGTACAACCGATATACACAGGTAGCGTATTACGCCCAAAGTGAAATACGGAGTCGTTCTTGTATACTTGGGATCCCATCGGCCTAGAGACACCGTTGCCTGTACCATTTGTCTTCCCTCACGAGGGTTATGGAAGAAAAGGTTCCACCCCCTTGAGCAGGTCGGTGCGATCCCTGAGCACGACTGAACGAACCTTGCACGCGAAGGTACGATCACTGAGCATGGCAGTAGGACCCTTGGGCACAGGATAACGAGTCAAGGGTCTGACCTTTGACCTGAGTACCGCCACCACCACGGCCACCACCAGCCTAACCCCACCGCCTGTGCCGCAAGCTGACACGGCCAGACACGCTGTGGCACCCAGAAAATTGGACCAGCGAGGACAGGCTGGCCGGGAGGGTCAGGCAAGGTCAGGGAGATGGCCCCATCTCCCCTTAGGAGTGCCTGGGACCCTCCTCCGTGCGCTGTTCAGTACCTGGGCACTGCAGATGTCCTCACCTGGCACTGGGAACGACCTGGCCTTTCCTCGGATAATGTTCAGTAACTGTGCTGTTCAACGCGTGCACACGCGACCAGAGATGATAATACGGTAATCCCGTGAAAATGATATTAAGAGGAAGTCTTTGAGGACCATAAGGCCGGGAACTGATGACTAAGCTCCCTGGAGGAGATCAGATACGTGGATGGCTTTGCCCCTCGTCAATCACGACTTCTTCATTCTACCGGCTGGGCTGACTACCTGGAAAATGGTCACAACTTAATTCTAAATTCCCAAAGGTGAAATTTTAAACAGTTTACTAATACACAGGCATTCGGTATACCCAGGACATCTTTGCAGAATGTATAATTCTAGTTTCTTCACATCAGCCAGAAATCTTTCTTATAATGACGATGACGATGAGTATCGAAATTCATAGGCGAGGCTTGAGACGAAGTGTACAATGAATATAACATAAACACAGACACGCACACACACACACACACACATATATTTTTTTCCGTGGATGCACACAAAACTTATGAACAAAGTTCAAAGTTCAAGAGCACAAGCCGTCCGTCGTGGCGTACCTGGTGTCCTCCATGACAAAAGACCTGGGCCAGACCTTTGTCTTCCTCCACAACCTACTGACGAGGACGGCATCGAAGAGGAGGAGGAACTCCGGCACCTCCTCCTTCACGGCTGACCCCTTGAGCACGACAGCACAACAAAACCTTCAACACGACGACACGACCCTTAAAGGACGACGGTGCGCCGCCCCCCCGAGTGTGTGTGTGATGACCTGGTCTCTCATCTGATCCCTGGAGGTCAGGTCGAAGGCTGGACCGTCAAACCTAAAGATTGTACCATCTTGCTCGAGGGGTCTTGCCCCTGTGGTCAACGATCGTACCGTCGAGGTCATAGGCTCCACCGTCGTGGTCAAGGATCGTACCGTCGTTCTTTAGGAGAGGGGGGGGGGCATAGAGAAGACGCCCGCTGAGCAACAGGCGTGCCCGTGCACCGCGGTGACCGGACCAACGCCATGCCCGCCACGACTCGTGTGGACTCTAACCACAAGTGCAAAAAATCTTGGCGCGTGTGTGACGAGGACGCTCGTCTCCTCCGCTGGGAGCATTCCCGGGTGGGGTTCATCTGGCTGCAGCTCCTGCCTGCTGGCCACTGTATCACCAGCAGGCCCACCTAACGCAACCGTAACAATAAGAGAATGGCTGTGTGGCTGTGGCCCCAAGTGGCCACCCATCACCGTCTGCCACTGTGGTGGAGAGAGAGAGAAAGAGAGAGAGAGCGGCTCAAGGCCAGACTCGGGAGACACACAAGAGGCTGTACCTGTGGCGTTAGAGAGTAGAAGCATGTCCGCCTCCTTGACAGACAATGGCTGCTGGAGTGAGAGAAAGCTGGAGGGTGTCGTGGGTGGTGGTGGAGAGAGAGAGAGAGAGAGAGTGAGTGAGAATTTACTCTCACCGCCCGGGAGACGATCACATCTAAGAGGAGCTTAATCCCCTCGGTTCCGGAAATACACACAAAACTCCTGGTGTGCCAATAGAACCTTGATTCAAAAAGAGTTATAACCTAAATATATATTTCTTCCCTAGTCGAGAGAGAGAGAGAGAGGAGGGGACGAAGAGGTATATAAGAGACCTCGCGGATGGACTTGCATAAAAACGGAAAAGGTGGGAAAGTTTAAGATTCGCTTGGTGGTCTTGGTGAGGCTGTGCGTGGTCATCTTCGTGCCTGCGAGTCGGGTGCTCATCGCCCGCCGGCGGGAGCAGGTAGACACACCTCCTGCAGTCGAGACACGCGAGGTCCTAAGACGACGAAGGCGCCGCCCTGTCCAAAGACTCCTCGCCTTCTCAGAGACGACAGGCCTCAAATACGCCTATTATGGAAGAAAGAAAAGCGGAGGGTGACCTGACCACGATCTTTACGTTTCCAAATGAACATGACGAAGTAAAGTGAACATTACTTCGAAAGACGGTGGGATAACAACAAAAAAATCAGAGGCCGTGACGTGAATTAAACAAAGATCTTCTCAAAAGGGATGAAATGAAATATTTTTACATCATAACGGAAGTGAAAAACTGGAATAAGCTGAATGACGTAATAGTAAATACTGACAGCACAAAGTAGTTTTGAAAAGTTGTTTGATAGTAGAGATGGTTCAAGGGATGGGGGCCCCACGAGTGCAAAGCTCCCTCCCCGTTATGTAAAAACGGATAATTACACACACACACACACACGAGCGTAGAACTCACCATCCCCCGTACTAAATAATTGGCAATTACAGACAGGTAATTACGTCTACTACTACAAGTCGTAAAAAACTATATACAAAAAGAATTACACTGCACAGTTTACTTTCCAGCGTCTGCAACATCTTGTCTCGTTCTTGCAGACACCTTTGGATGTAAGGAAAGACACACAACGGCAACCACAGCCGATCACTTACCTCTCTACTACGCATCAACCACACCGACCGGGACAAAACTCTCTAGTACTCAGCGACAAACACCTGCCCTGCCGTAGGCCTAAGCAAAACTCCTCCCCCGCTGAAAAAAAAGTTTGTACCAAACACCGCTGGGATGGGGAGCCTCGGCCGCCCTCTCTCTCTCTCTCGCTCTCTCTCTCTCAGGAGAGAACCATAAAAAAGAACTCGCACGACTCCAAACCGTCAATCAACAGAAATAGTCCAAGAGGCGGAAACATATGCAAACCTCCCACGTTTTAAGGACGGAGAGAGTTGGGGGTCGGGTCGGGCGGAGGGCAAAAGGCGTGCATACTTTCCTTACTTCGGGTTTACAGTCATATCCTATCAACGTTCGTGGGCTTAACCATTAGCGTTGAGGTAGTTTACCATTACTGTTGTGGTCGTTCACCAACAGTGCCGTGGTCGTTTTACCATTAGCGTTCTGGTCGTTTACCATCAGCAGTCGTAGTTGTTGTGACTCTACCATTAGTGTTTCTGGTTGTATACCGCTAGAGTTCGTGACACTATAACACTTTTGTTATGGCCGTTAAACCAGTAAGGGTCCGTGGTGCTTCACCATCAGTTTTCTTCTCATTTGATTTTCACCAGTTGCTCACCACACAAGGCATCACAAGCCACCTCCACCTGCATCATACAGTCTAATAATAACTTACTTCTCTCTATACAACTTGCACCTTTACCTGCCTCCACCACACTTTCCATCTTTTGGTAACTGCATCTTCTTCCTCCGATGAAATTTTATTTAAACTGAATACCATCTCCATTTATTTCAGTTCTAACATCAACATCACCTGGATTTAACCTAAGGAATGTCCTGTTCTATGGTTCCGTTCTGTGTCTTTCATCTCACGACAGCTTCCAGCCACCACTCTAGAACCTGGACCGGGTCACCCCCATCGCTGATATAGTTCCCTTCACCGTCTTGCAACAGCAACATTCCATCCACTAAAGTGTATCCACCTGACCTCCCTCTCCGCCAACGCCTCTTGCTGTACACCTCTCCTACCACTCCTGCCGCACACTCACCACACCTCCCCCGCTATTCATACACGTACCACACCTCCCCTTACCATATACCGACGACGACAACAACCCTGCCATACACCCACTACGCCTCCCCCCCACTGGTGAAGAATGCTATACGCCCCCCTCCCTCCCCCCAACCTGCTATTCAATCTATTGATTTTCAGCGTGCCAGAAGGATGCCATTATTGCCCCAAACCTTCCGTCTTGAACTATATTTCTCTAATATTTACTGAGAGAGAGGAGGAGGAGGAGGAGTTGGAGGAGGGAGGCTGTGTGTGACTACGTGGGTACGCCGAGGCAGACGTTATCGCACGTTATAAACCCCACGACAACAATCGCTACCGTAACGCAAGGCGTGACGCCGCTACATCAAAGGACGCCTTCCGGGTTAGATTTTCCGGTTGGCCATGAGAGGTCAAGACGTTTAAGAATATCAATAGCCACTCGACTGTTGTATTGTCTCAAGTGATCATCAATACTGTTGCAGGAATGACCCCGCACAGCAGTTTTCTTTCTTAAAACAATGAGATCTGCTTTACCTTCGTCGGCCATACGTGCCACACACGAATGTAAGGCACGTGTCTATGACCTTTCTAACCCAGGGTCTCCATTCCTCTCTACCTTGCGAACGGCCTTTAACGCGGTGGTTATCCTACTAACCATTGAACAATTGGCCAGACAAGCGCCCTCAGCTTTAAGAGCATCCACTCTCGCTCCCCCACTATGAAAACCCCACTTTGGCAAACCGCCCAAGTGGGGGAGTTCTCTCCTCGTTGCACTGGCCGTAGCACTTCTCCAGTGGCGATCTATTCAGGGGGGAGGGTGTGTGTGGGGGAACCAGAGGTGCTATGAACGTGCAGTGGTAGGTGGTGGGTACGTGCCACTACCAGCCGTCTGGAGTTAGTGGCAGTGGCTAGGACGAGTGGGGGAGGGAGAGAGAGAGAGAGAGAGAGAGAGAGAGAGAGAGAGAGGAAACACTCACTGTGAGGCAAGCGTGAGTGTCTTATACACGGTGGGCCATCAGGGTAGTGAGGGGAGGATGACCGGTTTGGCTACATGCGAGGAACGTATGAGGGGTCTACCAGGGCAGGAAGCGGGTGTGTGTGTGTGTGTGTGCGTGTTCCAGCTTCCGGCTTGAGACGCCCGCTTACCAGGAGACCCGGCCAACCTTTGACTCACACCTCCACCTACCCCCCCAACCCCACTCCCTCACCATCCCAATCCCTCCCAGGCTCCATCCCGATCCCCGACCATCCCACCTCAAGCCCCGTCCCAAGTCTCGGCGCAGCCTCACCTTTGCCTTCGTCGAAGTGACGATCCTTGCATCACGCCGTCTCACCTGACCCGACCCGACCCGACCCGACCTTAGCATGCCTCGTGGAAGGACCGACATCATCGGCCACCGTCGGCAACAAGGCATAGAACCACTTATAGATGGCACTAACAATCGCACAATGCTTTCGGGTCACAACAAAAAAACGGAAACACAATGCAAATCGTAAGTCGGCTCTCATAGTACAACAGAATAATACATAACAGGCCAGAATAAAACCTCTACTCAGGATCTCTTAAATGTAACTCCACAACATTTTTGTACAGAGAACACAAAAAGACCTTAGTGTTGATCATGTGTTGCATACCATTCACCGTACAATAATGTACACCTGTTTCCTGAAGGATGAAAATACTGCTTCATTAAATCTACATAGTGTACCTCCCTACGGGTACGTACGCGCGCTCTACTGTCCAATGCATAATGACACTCGTCATCAATTCTTAACACCCAGCTCTCTTCGGCCAGATGCCCTTCATGACCTGTCTCTTCTGCCTTATGACACATCTCCAAACATACGACAATGCATTTTCAATTAACGTTCCCAATATTCACATTACGAAGATATTTCTCTCGTTCTGCTTCCAGTAGCAGTGGCAAGTGCAGCTTCAGCATCAGCAGAAACACAGAAGTTAAGACACTAAACAACACATCAACTGCAGCAACAACAGGGATAATAAACACCTTAGAAAATATAACAACGGTAAACAGAAGCAGACTAAAACAAACACCACAGCAACAGTGGCAAACGGAGAGAGAATGAACACAATATCAACGGCAGCACATAAGAAAGAGCCAATAAACACCACAGCAACTGCAGGGACTGATGGAAAATAATGAGATGCAAATGTTGGACTGGATAATGAACCACCATTCCACTGAAGGGCCGTCATTTCCTCACCATCGGGAGGCGAACCGGTCTTGTTCCTGTGCCGGCCAAGTCGGCTGCCTCCCATTCGTCTCCCAACATCCGCTGATCAATAACTAATTACTCCTACAATTACATACGTCATCGGTTTGTCCCGTGACACTACGTAATAGACAACATAAGTAGAGACACGTAAACAGGATGAAAACTATCACACACACACACACACACACACACACACACACACACTCACTCACACACACGTAATATATGAGGACTTGGTAAATGCAGAACAGCATACAGAACTATTAAAAGCGGTACGATAGTAGAGACTGTTCAGGATACGGGGCTCCACCTGTGGAAAACTCCCTCCCCGTACAGTACTAATAGATAATTACACACACACACACACACACACACACTAGCGAGAGGGGCAGGACCATCTCGCGCAACTGAACAAGAGGTTTACGTCCCCTCCTTGAATAGCATATCGCTGGCGGCATCCCCGGACCTACACATATTAGGCTGTGCTGGACAGGCACGCCTGGGGAAATATTCTAATATACATTGATGGTACATTCTCAGGGGTGCCGCACGCTGTTTATTGTGCTGCCTCAGCGGTGGAGCAGCCCCTGGGGACGGAGAGAGGAGGGGAGGGGAGGTTTGAGGACGGCATAAGGTGTTGGGGGATGGCTGAGGAGTCCGGGGAAGGGAAAAAGAGTGGACGGGTGTGCAGTGGCAACCGCTGTGGCAGGTGGGAACACAGGTGAGAGGAAGTCTGTACACACAGAGGTAGATAATCATACACACACACATAAAGAGAGAAAAAAGATACCAATACCTATACGAACGAGACCTTCCATAATCCTAACCCCCTGCACAGAGACATCAGAGGAGTGTACAGGCTCCCGTGTACGCCAGAACGGTATATCATAATGACCCAGTGGCAGCACCGACCCCTTCCCCGCAGACTCAACGGCCGAATTACTCCCAGTACAGCTTAATACTGACAAGCATAACTGCTGTGATGAACGCTCTGGGTGACAAGGGTCATCAACGAGTCTGCAAGCTAATTTCAAACCCCTGAGTGCTAGGGCAAAACTCTCGTGCACGATGGCACGACTCGTCAGACACGACGGGAACGACAACTTCTGCACGACGGTAGACCTTCGGGTATGATGATTACCCGGCCTTTGACCTGACTTCAGGGTCAAGTCAGAGGCCAGGCTGTCGTCACATCCCCATGGGGCGTACCGTCGTGCTCATGGGTCGTACCCAAAGAACCGTGCCGCCGTGCTCAAGTCGTGCCGCCGTGTTGAGCATCTCAGATCGCACGGCAGTTCGGGAAGCAGGCACCACGGAACACGAAATAATCCAAACACAAAGACGTTTTCTGAGCGATTAAACCCCGCGATGCAAATGAGCCACGTAGCTAACTAAGTCCACCCCTTCGAAACCCCCTGTAATGAACCATGAAGCCAAGAACACACCCCCTTTCTAAACCCTGCAATAATTAGTGCCCTGTCAGGGCGGCCCTCACCAATACTCCTCGATAATGACGGGCTCGTGGGAGGCAGCACCTTAGAGAAAGGAACTCTCCAGTCTCTTAATACGGTAATCTGGTTGACTTTGTAAGGTTGTGTAACGAGGCGAGGAGACTGCCTCACAACCACACAATCGGCCTCACTGTTCTCTCACACTGGGACCGTTTCCTCCATCACCAGCCAGCGACTTTATGACCATCATGACGCTCCCCTGAGCACGGCGGTACGACCCGGACCACAGGACGACGGCAGGGCCCTCGAGCACGACGGTGCGAGCCTTGAGTACGTGGGTCCTGGCCTTCGACTTGACCCTCAAGGGTTACGACAAATGTCAGATTATTACACCCGAAGGTCGTAAGGTCATACTGAACCGTCGCACCGTCGTGCTCAGCGCGTCAAGACAGTGCCATACGAGCAAGAACGGCATCAGGAATATTCACCGGCACATACGGGCGGTATTTCTTAAGTCACGATGAAATTACTACTGAAACATTTATGTCAGTGCTTACAATATGCGTATTTTTAGAGCGGTTTAATCCAGACGACTAAAAGTGGCGCTGCAAATTTAATGAGTTAACTATACCTGCAGCCGTTAAAAGGTGGAGGCATCTATCGGTCCGATATATTCTGAAGTCTACAGCGTCGCCAGTAATCGGGGAGATCTCGTCAACCAACCACGGAGATTCTAATCCATGAAGATTTGCCGCTGGAGACGACGGCGCGGAAGGGGAGACAAGAGGCGGCGTGCAGGAGGGAGCAGTAAAAGGACTCACGAAGGATGTGGAAGGGTGAGAGGAGCGGTGTTGATGCCGACACCGACAGATTACCAGGAGCGTGTCTGGCACGTGCAGGTAATGCCTTAACGCCCTCGTAACGTATGTGAGGAGACGTTCCCCACACCCCGCTGAGGCATTCATATCTCATCCTAACTCCTCTCCTGGGGCATATTTCTACCGCCCTCCTCTTGCATTCCTTTACGATACCTCTCTCTCTCTCTCTCTCTCTCTCTCTCTCTCTCAGCACAACACCTGTATACCAAAATTCCAGGCTCCATACATTACCGCTCCTGGGGCTACCATCATGTGTAGTGGGTTCAAAACGTACCTGGAAAGACAGAAAGAATACCTTTAATACATCAACCATTACACCTAAGGGTCTCAGCTAATATCCCTACCGATGAACGTACGATCACTCATGAACGTATCTGGGTTCTACGTGTACACATGCAGAACAGCTCTCCTACAGTCCGAAAACCTTGGACGTGAACAGTGCTTTCCTGTTTCAAAATGTTATCCATACGTAATATAAACAAAACGTTACGCTATGAATGAGATTAAGGAAATACGTGTTCATTGCGCTTATCTAAATTCATCGTCGCTCCTGCTTGTAATAAAAGCAATGCAGACTACGCCAGAGTTTGAGGAAAGCACGGGCCGCTGCCAACCCGAATTCAAACTTCGAGACTCAAGCGCCATTTTGGCGGGAATCATATACGCGCGATTTTGGATGCCGGGACGGCTCCCTCCCCGCTGCTGCAGTGCTAGCTGAGTGGTTCTGCCTCGAGAAACTGTACTCCCGAGGAAGCGACTCAGGAACGCACGGCAGGAATGTATTTACGTAACACGTGCCAGTCGTAAACGTGCGTTGGAAACTACTGAAAGACGATACACGCAATAAACATGATCGATAATAAACTGTGTAATAAAAGAAGGCAGTAAAGTCGGAGGTGAATGGAAACGAGATGTAAGTTAAAATAAAGCAAAAACTCTAAAAGCAAAACTAATTTAACTACTCAAAGGGCTGGGTCCAAACCATCGTAAAGAGAATATAGGTTTTGACGAAGGAATATAGACATATTATAGATAATCTAGGCAAGAGAGTGTTTGATGAAAGAAAATAAACCCTAATGCTCTAATGTTAATCGTCTCTTTATATAAACTAGTAAAAATCTGAATTATAAGAACAAGATGATCATAGTGCTATGTGTATTTCCTCGAGAATAAACATACAGTTGCAAACAGTAATGCATGTGTTCCCATACTCTTACATATAAACAAAAATCGTATTGCGTAATATCTTCCCGTAGGACAAATACAGAAATGCAGTCGACAGATTTTAAAGTTCTGGCCATTATACCACGTGACTACACCTACGGTGTACACCTGTGTATATCGTACAGATGGACGACAGATCATTATAATCACTTCAGCGGCCACTGTATATATGCAGCAATGGAAGGTGTAACGCTGAAGGCGCGGCAGACGGTGTGACACAGCAGTTCAACAGTCGCGAATCATTAATAAACCGTAATGATTTGTAATGTAAAATCCCGGTGACTAACATAAACAGCCCACGACACATCTATAAAAGCGTACAACTCCATGGGACTCTATTTAACAGACACACACAGCCAAAAGAAAAAGAACACAGACCATAAAATATAATTATGCTCAAAAATTCTGTACAAAGGACAGCATACAATCTTCATAAATGTGAAAGTTTCGCGAAGAATTTGAGGAGAGAGAGAGAGAGAGAGAGAGAGAGAGAGAGAGAGAGAGAGAGAGAGAGAGAGAGAGAGAGAGAGAG
>JAYMFT010268096.1:0-10667 GCA_038088735.1 Panulirus argus
ATATATATATATATATATATATATATATATATACACACACACACACACACACTCACACGTTGGAGGCTCTGACTACGGACAAATATCCACATTAAGGCCGGGCCTTGATTGAAATATAGACAGGCTAATGAGAGGAATAAAAGGTAAGGGAAAGTATTTACGAATTTTGGAAGTAAAAAAAAACCTGTCTTTAGAAATGTGTCAGGTCATCGTTATTGGGAAAGACATGAGAAGGTAAAGAGGTCCAAAGCTTCGACGTGTAGGGAAAGAACCTGATCAAAACGGTCCACCCTTAAGTTGCCAGCGGCCACAGTAATCATGTGACACAGCAGCTTATCGAGTATTGCTAGTGTTGGGGGCACACACGCAGCCAGCTCTCTTGAACAAAACCACAGTAGTTCCCATAGAAGAGAAAAAGCGAACCAACATTGTGTAGGGCAAGAGGGTCAGGTTGATAAGTCGGACCACTTTCGACTCAACTCTCAAGTAGAGCTAGAACCGCCCCAGACGTGAGAGCAGTACACCATACAAGGACGGATCAACGCTTTGTGTAAACGGAGCAACTGTTCAGAATAAAATAGATTTCGTTATCAAAATGGGACTCCCAGTTTCTTAGAGGCAGACTTAGCCATTTTCGTAATATGGGGTTTCCAAGTTAGAGTGGGATACAGTAATACCAAGTTTGTTCGTTGAGTCAAGAGGCGAAGTTACAGAACCGTCAAAGGAGAAAGGAAATGCGAGGAATTTTCTGGGTTTTGGAGGCATTAAACTTAATAGATTTCTTCTGCCTCACTGAGATATCCTGTCCAAGTCTGAGTTTATTGAGGAACTTTTGTTGAGAAGAGGTATAGATCTAGAGAAATAAGGGGCAGAATAAAAGGATGTGGAGGTGTATAGTGTTGACTTGTCAGCGTATGAGTACATTTGGATATTTTTAGAAGAAAGAAAATCGTTGATCAAAAGGCAAAAAGTGTTGGAGACAGGATAGAACGTTAAGGTGACACCACCATTGCTGGAGAGAGGGGAAGAGGCTGATCCATCAACAACCACAGAAATGGATGGGCCTGACAGGAATCTAGATATGAAGGAGCAACGTGAGGGAGGGAAGCCAAAAGTTGGGAGCTTAGAGATGAAACGACGATGCTTTAGATATACCAAGGGCAATTACATATGACTCCCCTAAATCTTTCAGGGATGATGACCAGACATTAGTAAGATAGGAAAGAATATCACCAGTGGATCTCATCTCACGGAAGCCATACTGGTGATCAGAGAGAAGACTGTGATTTTTTAGGTGTTTAAGGATATGAGAGTAGAGGAGGGATTCAAAGACTTTGGAAATGGTAGATGTCAAAGCACTAGGATGATAGTTAGAGGGGTCAGAAGGCTCTTCCTTCTTAGGGATGAGACTATCAAAGCATGTTTCCAAGGTAAAGGAAAAGTTTTGGTTTTTAAACAGACGCAGAACAGATGAGCAAGCACAGGTGCAAGTTCCAAGGCACACTCTTTCAGTACACAGGGATGGATGCCATCAGGACCATAAGCCTAGCTTGTGTCCAGAGAAAGAAGTGCTTTTCGGACAGTCCAAAAAGAGATTACACGTAGAGGCATAGGATTAGTAAGAGGAGCATCAGGGAGTGAAGGAATGTTTGAGTCATCCAAGGTGGAGTTAGAGGAGAAACAGGAACCAAAGAGAATTGCTTTGTCAACGGGAGAGACCCCTATAGCATCATCAGAATGGAAAAGTGAAGGAAAGTTAGAGTGAAAAAATTTGTTAGACATGCCCTTAGCTGAAGAACAGAAAGACCTATCAGTGGATGACAAGGAATAAATATGATCTGTGTGTAGTATGTGATACCTTGTACAGTTGGAGTTCTGTTGAGAGGATATAGGTGAACAGTTAGGGTTATGGAAGAGGGTAGGTTGGAACTGTGTTGTTTTGGAATAGAATGTCATTACCTTTTTGTACAGTATAGGGAGAGAATTCTCTACTCATGGTACCTCATCTCCTGAACTTTTTAGGCCATCAGGTAGCCTCTTGAACCTTTGTAAACTTCCAGCATTCACTATCTCACCTCACAGATCAGTTCATTTCAACCATCCTCCACCCTAACACTGAACCAGTATTTCTTTACGTCCTTTCTGACAATCTTTTTATCTAGCATTCTGTAATGGCCTATGGTTATTCTGATGCTGCATCTCTAGAGGAATTGTTCCCACTCACTATCATCCAGCTGATTCAGCAACTTGAAAGTCGTCACTAGGTCCCCCAACCCCCTTTCTTCCATGGTGGACAGCTTTGTAGACCCTACCCCTCTCAATGTAGCTAAATTCTCTTTATTCAGGTAACATCTTAATTGATCTTCTCTGTATCCTCACAATCAGATCTTTGTGCTTCTTTAGGTGGGGTCATAAGACCAGTGAAGCATACTCTAATTCAGTCTGATATATGTAGTGAATAATTTCATGAACTTGTCCTTGCCCATATAATTGACTGAGTCCTATATTTGCAGGATGGCAGTCTGGCTCTTTCACAAGTTCAAAAAATCGGCAAAATGTTGATCCTTACATCTCTTTCGCATATATGTCCCATCCTCATCACCTTGCACTTACTTGGACTGAATCTCATTCATTTCTCTGGCAATATTTGGAGTTTCTCCAGGACCTCTATATGCTGATGCAATCATCATTATTGGAATAATGAACAGAGCTGTTTGATACAATTCAAGTTCATCAAGCAATTCATTTATATACAGCATGAATAATAGTGGGTCTAAGATGAAGCCCTGTGGCAAGCCACTTCTAACCTAAGTTCACTTCAAGGATGCACCTCTTACTTGTGTATTTCACTCCCTTACAATATGGTAGTCTTCCATCCAGTGAAGGAGCCCATCCCTTATTTCTACCTGCAGATCTAGCTTTTTGATCAAACTCTGATGATGTCCCATATCAAAGGCTTTCTGGCAGTCTAAGAAAACACAGTCTACCCATCCCTTTCTTTGATCTAATATGGAGTTAACTTGTTATAGAAGTCTAGAAGATGTTCTTTCCTCTACAAGTAGTCATTCAATTGCTTCCTGATCATCTTTTCCAATGTCTACAAACCACACTTGTTAGTGAAATTGGTTTATAGTTCAGTGCAGTTTCCTATTCCTTCTTAAATATAGGCAAAACATTTGCTCTCTTCTACATCTCTGAAATTACATCTTCCACTAAGGAATATTTTTAGCAGTCCAACAAGTGCCTCTTCACATTCTTTCAGCACATACGGGGACACTTCATTAAGACTATGAGCTTTATATGGGTCACGCTGTTTTAAATATCTGATTATGTTATTTCTGGCAATCATTATATGTTTCAGGAGTATATCATCCTTCCACCTTAGTATTGCTGGTGCATTATTGTCCTCAACGGCGAGAACATTTTTGAACTTATCATTCAACTCCTTACATATTTCCTTAGCATCCTCGAGAATTCTTTCCCCCAAGCCCCTCTGCCTGATCACTTGCACTTTCAGAGGGAACCTGGCTCTCTTGGTGACTGGGTAGGATAACAAGCCCAACTCCCTAGGCCCAGTGCTTAGATACCTCACTGCTGTAGCCAGCCAGCATATGAGAGATACAGGAGAGCAAGGAATGAATATTGCAAAATAAGGAGCATAGGGCCCGCATCTCCTGAGCTGTTGGGAGGTTTAATCTCAAATAACAACTGTGCTTTCACTAAGAGCTTGTTTCTAATGAACTTACGTGTAAGTTTTGGATTATCTTTTGCTTTTTCCACAAAGATTTTTTAAAATCCCTCTACTCTTCCTTCCTTATTTTGCAATATTCATTCCTTGATCTCCTGTATCTTTCATATGCTGGCTGGCTACAGTGTCTAATTTTAAATCTCCTCCATAGTATATTTCTAAGTTCTCTAGCTTTATGATATTTCTCACTTAACCATAATTCTACATTCTGATCCTCCTCCAGTTTTCTGACCCTTTCAACATACATTTCACAGAACTTTCTGTTGTGGAAGTCCATACTCTTATAATAAAACTCCCTCTCCCAGTTATCATCCTCAAAGAACTTGATCAGTTCAATGTAACTGTTAAGTCTATACTTCCTTTTTGGTTCCCGCGCCCACTCTGATCCCCTCTTGCATCCTCCAACATCACATATTCAGAAATAAGCACTTCATTATCATTCTTTCCAGAAGAAGCATCATACTTCAAATGTTCTATTTCCATGCTATGATGTGTACAGACAAGGTCAAGTATAGATGGTATATCATCACCCTTTGTTCTCATTTGCTCTATTACATGTTGATGCAGAAAGCTCTCCTTATATTTTCAAAGAATTTGTGTCTCCATGACTCAGCATCTCCACAGGAATCTGGTGCATTTCTGCAGAGATGCAGACATTCTATTTTCTGTGACTCAACGTTCTAATTGTGACATAAAAGTTTGATGGTGGATTTTTGCAGGGATCCAAGCATTCCATTTCCAGTGAGTATTTCTTTTAATCATCAAATGTTATGTTGTTGGTTTATTGTTGGTTAAGTGGTGTCAGATGCTGTGATGTGATCATGAAATCATCTACTTATCAGGGGTCATATAGGAAGACTGAAGCTGGTTGGAAAAAGAACTGCTTCCTGGGGAACCCCATTGTAAAGTTTGAGGATTTTGGAGTTGAAGCCTTTATGAATGATTCTGAATTGTCAGCCAGATATGAAACTGGCTAAATACAAATACATTTTGTCATCTTCATGTAGGGTAGTGTTAGATGTCTATTTTTGTGTGGATGTGTTGGAGGACAGTTTCAAATGCCTTTGTTGATATATACTGCCATTAGTACAGAGCGGAGGGGAGACTGTGCTTGTTGAAGCATCCGGGACATGAGTAATATATATGAGAAATTTTTTTATGTTGAAGGCTCCAGTCACAGACAAAAGTCCACATCAAGGCTGAGCCCTAACTGAAATATGGAAAGAATTAAGAAATGGAAAAAGAAAAGACAAGGGAAATTATCTATGAGTTTTTGAGAAAGTGAAAGACCTGTCTTTTGAAATGTGCCAGGTCATAGTTGCTGGGAAAGACATGAGCAGGTAGAGAGTTCCAAAGCTTCGACAAGTTGGGAAAGAACCAGATATCAAAAGGGCACACCCTTGAGTTGCCAATGGCCACACAATAATCATGTGATGCAGCAGCTTGCAGAGCACTGCATGGTCTAGCTAGTGGTATGGGCACACAAGCAGCCAGCTCTCGGGAGCATAAACCAAAGCAGTACCTACAGAAGAGGGAAAGTGAACCAACACTGCGGCACAGGGCAAGGGGGTCAAGTTTTGAAGATAGCCTGGGACAGTTTATAAGTTGGACTGCTTTTGACTCAACTCTGGCAAGTAAGGATACAGAGCTAGAACCATCCCCAAATGATATTCTAAACAGGACACCCAGTTTCTTACAGGCAGAATGAGCTTTTACCATAACATGGGGTTTCCAAGGAGTGGATGTTACAGTAATACCAAGTATGTTCATTGAGTCAAGAGGTGGAATTACAGAACTGTCAAAGGAAAGACGAGAATTGTGAGAGTTTTTGATACAGAGATGGAGGAAACTGGGTCTTGGAGGCATTAAACTTAACTAGATTTTGTGTACTCCACTGAGATATCCTGTCCAAGTCTGACTTTATTAAGGAAGCTATGTCAAGATGAGATGCAGTGAACTGGATGGATTCAAGAGGCATGCTGTGTGGATGAAAGAGGGACATCTTCCTTGATTCTGTTGTGGACCAGCTTTTCAAGGAGTTTGGATTCTGATGACAGCAGTGATAATGGGCAATAGTAGGAAGGGAGAGTTTGAGGGCTCGGAAGGTTTCAGAATAGGTGCTATGCTGGCAAATTTTCAGATGTTTGGGATTTTGTTGTGTAGCTAGAGGAAGCTGGAAATGTGAGTGCTTGGAATGCATTTGGGCCAAAGTGTTTTATGTGGAAGTTAGATTTGTTATGGAGGCCAACTCCAAAGAAGTTCTTTGTCAATGGGTGTGAAAGGTAAGTATGCAGTTGTTATGGGGTGGAGTTTGTGGAGTATATTCATCACTATGTATGGGTGTGGTTGGTTAATGGCTAATTTTTGAGTAGTGTTTCGTGAGTACATTTGTGTTCTATAGGCATCGAGATGATGATGTTCTGGATTAAAAGTGTTTCATGTATAAGGGCTGAAGGGGTATGGGAAATGTGGATTTTCTTAATTGTTCTTCAAAGTTGGTTGCTGTTAGTTTTGCAGTTTACATTGTTCTTCAAAGTTGGTTGCTGTTAGTTTTGCAGTTTACAGTGTCAATGAAAGTGTACCATTCTATTGTTGGTTTTCCAGTGGTTAGGTTAACGATGGTGTCATTTAGAGTTTGAATCTCCTCTATAATCTCTGCTGATGGTGAGTGGTTTGAATGTGGGGTTGGAAAGTAAGAATATATGCTGTATATATCTAAACATATACAGATGAAAACAGTGACTAACCAATAACAGTAGTTCAGCATACAATGCAGGGATGACAGGCAGGGGGTAGTGATGGTGCTCCTGTCCAACTATTAGCTGCTCCTGATCTCCAGTGGCTGCATTTATACTCACATCACCTCCAACCACTACAGAGCCCTTTACATCAACAAATGGAATATCATATTAGGAAGAAACATGGAATTAGCTCATAACAAAAGAAAGTAGATTTAAACACACAATACTTAATAAAGGGTTTCTCTCAACCTTTTATTCTATGAAAATGGGTAAATCCTAAAAATCCCAAATCTATGTTGTGAGAACAAGTTCTAGTGTTAAATATTTGAAGAAAATGTAGGCTTTAAGGGATATATAAAAAAAAATCCCTTTCAAAGATAAATCTCTAAGTGCAACTGAGAAAGCACTTGCCCAAGGAGTCAAAACTGTATCAGCCTCAAATATATAGATTTTCAAAAATGTAGAACTTTTCCCTACATGGCAATGTCATATGAGTATGAGATATTCTTTAGAAATATTAGGTTTAGTATCTTTCAACTCTCTGTCTTTCTAGTGGAAAATCATTGGCTTTCCCCATCTTTCATTATCCCCCCCCCCCAAGCCAGACAGTGGCAACTCATTCATCTTGGGCACACACACAGTCAACCAGAGACACACTTGCCCTTCACAGCACAGAATTTGCAAATCATAAGTATCAACTCAAAAGAAGTCATAACTGGTGAAGACATTTCTTGTTATTTTCTTATCTGTATTTGGGAGAAAGGAAATGGTAAGGCAGGAGATGGCACAGCCAAAGAGACAAGGAAAAAATGCTTGTGGGACACCACTTTATTTCCTTCCTCTGCAGTCTGTCCAGTGAGTATAAAGAAGGGTCTTGAGAAAAATTTTCAGATATGAAGACTAAACCCATAGTTGGCTGACTAAAAGTATCTTCATTGGTGAATTGGGAGCACACCAGAATGTCTTTTCCAGAGGATTCCTTAAGCCACAAGGGGCAGATTCACAATGCACAAGCTAAAAAAAAAGTCTGATGAAGGTGGAAGATGAGTGCTAAAGACTCTATGTTGATTTCCTCCAATAAAAGTTTTTCAAAGAAGGCTAAGGTTGCTGCTAATTTCCTCATATCATGTGCTTCAAGTAAAACCTACACTGAGCTAATAAAGTTTCTGAATTTGTGCAGAGATATTCCTCCCAAGATGTTTCAAAGTTCCAAAAAACATAATTAATGTTTCCCTTGATAATCTTTCAGGGCAGTCTCTTACAAGAGTTAACAAATAAAAGGCTGTCTCTAATCTGACAGTTTCACTCTTAGCCAGGAGTCCAAAGTTTGGGTTTATCTTAACCCAGAACAGGTTGTCATCAAAGATAAAAAGTTTGAGTCTGGACACAGCATGTAATTCATTAACATTCCTTATACAACTCGAGGTTATAAGGAATAAGTTTTCATACGAAGAAACTGTGGATCCAAATTGTCAGAAAAACTATAAGAGGTAAAATGACTAAACTTTAGCAAGTTTTCACTTTAGCTGCACTGCAGAAATAACTGGTATCCTCAGAAAGATATAATGGAGAAGATAATACCAAAGAGGAACCGATAGATTGATATAAAAACCCAGGGGTACTGCAGGGGTATTAAAATCTTAGAAGGCTATACTGTTACAGGACTAATCTTGTTCTAATCATGATAAAAGGCTTGAGTTAAACTCCAAACATAAGGCTTCATTCATGGACAAGACATCAGATTCTTAAAGGAAGGAACAAAAGGCTTTCCAAACTGATTAGAACAGTCTTGATTAGTTTCAGTACAAGGGCAGGAGCTTAGGAAAAGGTCCTCCAATCGCCTGAAGGTGTGTTTGAGATAAACTAGGTATGTACATTCCAGAAACCTGGACCTTGAGGCTGGAATCCAGTAAAAAGCTGAGGTAGTCTAGAAGAACCTGAGGTATAAACTGAGGATTATGTTACTGATGATTCTTTGGCACCAAGAATGTATTTCACACTTTGGGGCTTCCAGTGTTACTAAACCCTAAAAGCCAAATAGTCTGAAAATAACTTTTCCAGGAAGATGCACTGAGAAAAAAGGTAAATCTTGTTCCAGTTCAAGGAAAGACCATCTGCTGCTACAGCTCAACACATATATGGTGGATACTGTACACACATCAACAGTAATGCATTGGCTCTAACAGCAAAGATCCACCTAAGGTGCCAATCCTTAGAAAGGATCTAATTGTTAGCCTTCTTTCCTAAAGGATTTGCACTGACATAATGTCTGATCTCTGTACAATATCTGGTCTGACAGAGCATACTCTTGCAGATAGGAGGTTTGGAGAAAGAGCCTTTGGGACAATCAGGGACAGATATTTACGAGAGCCTTTGTTAGTCAGGTTCAACAGAAACGAAACTCCACTCCCAACTCAGGACATTCATTGAGAAGAAAAACCATAAAACCAACAGTTTCTTTTGTTGATGTATAAGAACCCTTGTACCTCTATCCAAAAGGCCTGCAGCAAAACGACCCTCCATAAATGGAAGCCAATCCTTGATTTGACGATTCTATCCAACAAATCAGAGAAGTGGCCGAAGGTCTTAAAGGCATAGGTTTTTGAAGGTTCTCAGTCTGTCCAACAAACTAAGGACTCAAAAAGTTTCTGGGGATATGCTCTTGGTAGATCTCTACTTGGTGCAAGAAATAATTTGTTTACCCAGTGGGTAACTTTTCTGGTCAGTGCCCTTGCTAGGTCACTGCACAGGGCTGCAAGACTCAAACTTTCTAAGGAGTTGTTCTAGTTGATGTCAAGACACCAAAGTCTGGTCAATACAGCAACTGAAGCATTTACACAGTCCTGAATTTTGTCCCTGGAGAGACAAAGGATGAGAGTCGGACAGTTCCAATCAATTCATAGCCATGTAAAGTTCTAGCTGAGAATTAGGTGAGACTTACCTGGATTGATGATAAAACCTGTTTTTTAAAGAGCATTTAGGACTCAAAGGCCTTATCTGGCACATTCCTCCTTTGACAAAGAAATCACCAAAAAGTTCTCAAGGTAAGCCAAAACTCACTCTGAAGGGTGCTAGTTTTTGGAAGCAAGGATGAAATTACTCTCATAGTTTGTGAGGCTATGCATAAACCGAATGAAATCATCATGAACTGCCAGGATGTGTACCAACTATGAGTGTCAAAAGCTTTTTATTCTCACATGTATTGGCATGAATCAGTCTACGTCGTTTAACCCCTTACACAGGCAAGCAACTCCTCTAGTCATAAACTTAAGCATCATTTCTTGCCTCTTTCTCAAGGCCATCCACTGAGGTAGCCAAGCTGGCAGTACAGATAATTTCTCCCCACAGTCAGTCTCCCCCCTGCATGCCAGTGACAGCATATTCTCATGAGTTTTTTAGGGAGAAAACTGGGTGGCTGTCAGCTAGATTTAAAAGACCTGGCAGAAGATGATCAGTCTTCAGATCATTTGAAGAGTGATTATATGGACACAGACCTTTCCAACCTTGAAAGCTGACCAAGTTGAGGCAAGAGAAAGTTTAACAGCATAAGCAGAAGGCAGTGATGTCAGTGCCTGCCTGATACTGATACTGCATTTGATGTACAGATGGTAATATATAAATCATAATAATTTTGCTCTAACGAAAAATTACCAACAAATCATCCTGATTATAACAAGAAAAGTTTTATTACATATGACAAAACATAATAATAATAATCAGTAATCAAGTTTTTTGTGTAGGTAAAATAGATGTAAAATAAACAATAAAACATGTGTAGTGGCAACTCATTTTACAACAAGGTCTTACTCCAGCACTTTTTAACCTGTTGTACTGACACATCTACTAAACCTTTACACATTATCAGAGAATAGTAGCGGAAGAATTGCACTTCTTAAGGACAGTAAACCCTCGATTTAATGGACCCTGATATAATGGATTTCGGATCTAATGGACCAGGCAAACAATAATACATTAATGACAATAACTGAAAAAATAAAAAATTCAAAAATCTCAAACGCCACCCCATGCACATTTCATATCACATATCACATGTTTTTGATCTCAGTCTGCCTCAAGCTATCATGCGGCCAGGTTGCATAAAGAGAATTGTGACTTTATTCATTAAATAATTTTGCAATCCTTACAATTCAAAATGGCATCAAGTGATAGAAGAGTTA
>JAYMFT010268107.1:0-10667 GCA_038088735.1 Panulirus argus
ATGTATATATGTGTGTATGTGTGTATGTGTGTGTATGTGTGTGTATGTGTGTATGTGTGTGTGTGCGTGTGTGTGTGTGTGTGTGTGTGCACATACAGGAAGGGAATTCTACACACGTGGACGTCCGTCTCATAAATCTTGTTTATTATCATAAAACATTTTTAGGCCTTTTACTTCCACGTTCAGCCATCCTTCACGCTCATCCACCATTCACGTTCATCCATCATTAATGTTCATCCATCATTTACGTTCATCCATCATTCATGTTCATCCATCATTCATGTTCATCCATCCTTCATGTTCATCCATCCTTCACGTTCATCCATCATTCACGTTCATCCACCATTCACGTTCATCCATCATTCATGTACATCCATCCTTCACGTTCATCCATCATTCATGTTCATCCATCATTCACGTTCATCCATCCTTCACTTCACGTTCATCCATCATTCATGTTCATCCATCATTCACGTTCATCCATCATTCACGTTCACTCATCCTTCACGTTCATCCATCATTCACTTTCACTCATCCTTCACGTTCATCCATCATTCACGTTCATCCATCCTTCACGTTCACTCATCCTTCACGTTCATCCATCCTTCACGTTCACTCCTCCTTCACGTTCATCCATCATTCACTTTCACTCATCCTTCACGTTCATCCATCATTCACGTTCATCTCTCTTTCATGTTCATCCATCCTTCACGTTCACTCATCCTTCACGTTCATCCATCATTCACGTTCATCCATCATTCATGTTCATCCCTCCTTCACGTTTATCCATCCTTCACGTTCATCCATCATTCACTCACTCATCCTTCACGTTCATCCATCCTTCAGGTTTATCCATCCTTCACTTCGCTTCGTTCATTCGCCCACCACACTATTACCCTGAAAGTATGCCTTGGCTTTATTCTGAGTCCTTCCTCTCATATTGCCCTGTTGTATCCATTTGTTTAATATTTCTTACCAATATTTTTTTCTCTTTTTTTTAAGCACAGGCAGAAAAATTGTCCCAATTATAGCCATCTTGTTTGAAAGATCATATAATAGAAATGAATTTCTATTTCACGTGCTTATAAACGTGACATTTAAAGGTGGAAAGGAAAGACTGACTATAGGGAGACGGTTAGACGATTGAAGCGGAAGAGTTCCACATATTCGCTGTTCGGAGAATAGAAGGAGCAGGTATCGTAACGGTTCATCCTCGTGTATCTAGTTACACAGAAGCCACGGGAAGCAGCAGCCAGTCGCAGGACCAGGCCTTAGTGGCTAGGACAAAAACGTACACTCACCTGACGAGAGCGCTGGCCAAAAACAACTGGTGTAGAACAGATGGAGGACAAGAGACCTCGGAGAATAGAAAGGGATGGTTGAATGAGCACAGTGCCATAATGAGTTGTTATCTCTGCCTTCTCACCTCCAGTGTATGTTCAAGTCCAATGGCTGCTGCCATTCTCTGCCTCTGTAGCTCAACTCCCTCACTTCAGGCACAATATTTACTGCCCTCCGCTGCCGCTGGACCTTCTCTAGCAGATCTATTAATCACTTGAAGTAGTGTGGCCAACCGTAATGCATTTTCTAATCTGAGTCTAATGTAGTACGTAAGCAGTATCATGATTTATTTACCTGCTTCTTCATGCACTTGATGGCAGTGGCCATTCACTGTTATTTCTTTCTGGTGTTCTGGAGACAGTCTGGGTATCATGTCGACCCTCCAAGTGCTTTTCAAACGTAGACTTGTGTAATTTGTTTCCCCACATTATGATCAGTCAGCTTCCTGCGTCCCATTTTCACTAGCGTGTGTGTGTGTGTGTGTGTGTGTGTGTTTGGCGAAACAGAATATGCTGCAGGAGTTCCCATATCAGCCAGACTCACAAGATATGCTACAACTTGTACACGAGCCGGTCCCCCCACATGCCATCAACAGCGGGGTGGTGGCATCACCAGCAAGCATATGCTGCAGGAACTCCCACACGAGCCAGTCCCCACACTGGAGAAACGCCCACCACACACACACACACACACACACACACACAGTACCCAAGGGTCGCGTGTCCACCAGGCCCGCCCACACCGAGTGGCCGTCTCACTCCAGCCAGGATTTCCAGTCCCAGACCCGCTCCTCGCGCGCCGCGCAGACGCCAGCCTCTGTCCCGTTCTCCTGTTTGGACTTCGTCAATGCCTTCCGTATCACCCAGAGAGCTCACATCGCACGGGGGAATGATAAATAGATGATTACTCTGTACACCAAAACCACTGGTTATTCATTTAAATGTTTTTATATACGAGTAAGATAAATATATAAGTAGATCTGTGTATTGTAAGCCAGGTAGTGGCTGAACGCGGCCGCTCTGGGGCGTTTTGTGCAATGGAAACGTCTGGTATAAACCTCATAGAGCAGGTGTAGGCTGACATTCTATATCTATAGATTACCATTTATAAGGCGGAAGGATCCTATCGCCCACGTAACATCCAACAGCGAAAGAGGAAATGAGTAGTAATGCAACTTTCACTCTCATTCTTACTTTGCCGCTTGTAGAGTCAAGCAGTGGCTTCGTTGATTCGTTTGGCAGATGTCAGCAACGCAGGTACACCTGTAGCAGGTGTTAGAGCAGCCTATCCAGAGGCATGGTAATGAGATGGCCAAGTTCAGGTTCACTCGTCAAGATCGTAACCTCGAGAGAGAAAACAAAACATTCCAAATAAGACAGTCAGGTACATAGTTGCTCAGTGAGATGATATTTAAATGAAGCCACTGGGTACAGACTCTGAACACATCGGAAAACGTTGTCTCCTACCAATGAGGGCAAGCTAAGTACGGTGAGAGTGTTGCCCACTGGTAACTACCATAAATGCTGGGGTTTCCCTTTGAGCTGAGCGAAGTTTATTTATAGACTTGACACCAGAGCACTAACCCGATAGCCTAAGGACCAGAAATCGTGGCAATAATGTTTGTATGTTTCTCTTGAAATGTATGTTTATGTACGCCAATGTCTGTTTGTCTGTTCACAGTGAGTGGGTAAGTGGTGTTTATGGGAGGTTGTTATGGTGGAGTAGGAGGAGGTCATGGTGGGGTGGGAGATGGTTATGGTGAGGTGGGAGGTGGTTATGGTGGAGTGGGAGATCATGGTGGGGTGGGATGAGGTCATGGTGGGATAGGAGAAGGTCATGGTGGGATGGGAAGTGGTCATGGTGGGGTAGGAGGCGTTTATGGTGGGGTGGGAGGTGGTTATGGTGGGATGGGAGGTGGTTATGGTGGGGTGGGTGGAGGTCATGGTGGGGTGGGAGGTGGTTATGGTGGGGTGAGAGGAGGTCATGGTGGGGCAGGAGGAGGTCATAGTGAGGCAGGAGGTGGTCATGGTGGGTTGGGAGGAAGTCATGGTGGGTTGAGATGAGGTCATGGTGCGGTGGAAGATCATGGAAGGTTGGAAGGAGGTCATGGTGGGGTGGGAGGAGGTTATGGTGGGGTGGGAGGTGGGGAGAGCTGCAGGCTGCCATGTACCTACCTTCATTAGGAAGTGATGACGTGGAGCAGCCCGCCAAGGAAGGAAGGGGGTTACACAGGTGTTGGAGAGAGAGAGAGAGAGAGGCGGGGAGTGGGGAGATGTGGTGAGAGGAGGCTTGAGTGGGTGGGGAGAGAGAGGGGAGGGGAGAGGGTTAGGTGAGAGCTGGAGTTGGGGAGAGTGCCAAGAGGGGTAGTGATGATGTAAACTATAGTGTGGGGAGGGGGAGGGGGGAGACGTCGTCTCGTACACGCCCACCACAGGCACATGTGAGGTTCGCCAGCCAGCCATACGCCCCTCTCCCCTCCATGCTTGCCTCTCCCCCGCCCCTCTCTCTCTCTCTCTCTCTCTCTCTCTCTCTCTCTCTCTCTCTCTCTCTCTGGGGCCGCAATCCACGGAAGGCGTCCGACCAGCTGGCCTGAAGTATTCAACGCTTATCGTCCCTCTTGCAAGCCAGAATGTGGGTTATTCCTCGTGCTGACTGTCAAAATTGCTTCTCGTAATATATATATACAAATGTCTGTCTTGCAACGATTCCTCATTCAATTCCTGCACTAATCATTCTCCCGCACGCGTGGCCATGATGTTATCGTACATTTCATCTCATTAAAGCAGCATCCATATCTGAGTCCTTCGTTATGGTCCGTTGTGACGGTCTCGTGTGGCTCCATAACAACCCTTTGGCGAGGATTCCTACCACAATCGATCCGTCACAAACCTCACAGCTTCCGCTTCCACTCACTCCTGTAACTCGTGCCTCATGTGTATTTCGTCGACTCTTTCCCTGGGGGGTCACCTCATAATATCGTCTCCTCGATTCTCCCGAGGGCGTAACGTGAGGAGGCCAATGGTTGAGGAAGGAGTCGAGTGAGGGACACCTCTCATCTTTGGGAGATATAAACCCATTTTTACTCCGGCCGTGTAAACAGTGAGTCCTAGGGGGTTGGTGGTGTTGTAACAAGGCCGCTTCGAGTCACACACGCCCTCCGTCATGCCCAGGGTACGTAGGGTTCCTCCCCCCCTCCCAAGTCCCAAGTGGTCGAGAGGACAGTCCGGTCTCTGGGGGCGTCACATCAGGCAGATAAAATGGCTGGCCACCACCGCCGCACTGGCCGTATGACCAACGAGTTACATCTGGACTCTTCGTCTTTAAGCTTCGTCTGTTCGATTCCTGACTAAGACAAGTCCTACTCTATCGTCGTGACCCCTTCTGGACAGACTGCTCTATATCAAGCTTCAGTTTCCTCCTTCGCTGTAATTCGTTCATTCATCCAAACCTTGTTTTTTTCTGCAAGGAATGAATGTTAGTTTCAGTATCTCTTTACCGAGGAAGACTTTGAGTCATCGACTTTCATTTCACAACATGGTGTCCTTCTGCAAAATGGTGTGCTGTTATGGTCGCATCCTAGCCGCTCCCTCCTCCTAATGGGTCACTTGGGGTATCCCCACCCAAAGCCGTTGCAAGAAAGACCCGAGTGGTGAGGCTGGGACAGGAGAGAAACAGAGAGAGTCCCAGATTATCACCATGAGGCTCACTGTGTCAATTCAACCTCGTTTACGGCATTGCTTAACTCCCTACGTTTCCCAGTCAGTTGTGTTCATTGTGTGAGCGACATATCTAAAGTTCTTCGTCACGTTCTATGCTTTATTGTTCTCAATACACAGCCTGTGTACTATGCTGCATTCTCAAGAGTGTTCTGCCCTCAGTTGAGTTATCATTACTCTCTGACCTTACCCCTTAATGTGTTTATAATGAACTCTCATGGATTTATCTCTTCGTTTACTTCTGCATCATCTCACACGTCTCGTTGCTCATACTCTGGGACCGCTTTGCGACTCATCATCACTTTGCTCACACTGCAGATCGGTCAACCAAGCTTATATTTTTGCTGTCCTCACAGTCTATTCACGACTTTCACTAATCTTTCTCCGCCTGTCCAAGTCTCCGTCTGGCTGTGAGCTAGCTTCTGTGGGTTGGGTGTGCGTTGCCTTTCTAGAGCGCCAGGTAACCTCCATGGCCCCAGGTTCCTGTAATGGCCGTGTGTGTGTGTGTTGACGTTGGCGCTTGGCACCCCATGAAGAAGGACCAGACTCGGGAGTCACAGTTCTTATTACTTGCATCCAAACGGCATCTGGTGACGCCCTCTGTGTGCGAGTATTCTTCCCTCTCAATATCTATTTGCTCCACAGTGGGAAAGCACAACCTCCTGTAGCCATGATGAGTGTCAACAGAACTACAAAATACAGTCGTTATGAGACACTCGTCTTCTGTAGTTTCGGTGAAACTTCTGAATACGATTTTAATGCACAAGTTTCAGTTGTACTTAAACTTATGAAGCAAGTATTAGCTTACATAATGTACGCATCTATGAAGAGAGTGTTCCGTGTTCAGTCTACTGCTGTTCCTTGTTATACGAAACGTTCTATACTGCTACTCCTCGCTATAAGGAACTTTCTCTAACTATATATTCAGCACAGCGCGAGCGAGTCTTCCCTAATAATAAACACTCTTGACGATGCTCTGGGGTAAAGGAACCCGGCCCATCACTCCGAGGTACATGATCACAGACCCGACTCCCGTCTCTGCCTCGCTTTAGCCATTTATAGACGAGGGAGTCGCGGTAAATACATGAGGAAGTTTAGCCTGACATTGCCTGGGAGGACGCGCAAGGCCCCTGGTGACGTCCTGACGACCCGGAGGCAAGTGAGGCGTGGGCGGGGAGGAGGAGGAGGCAAGATAAGGACGACCCTCAGCTGACGAGCGTGTGTGCGTGTGTGTGGGGAAGACTCGCTCGCGTTGTGCTGAATATACAGTTACAGAAAGTTCCCTTTAGCAAGGAAGAGCAGTATAGAACGTTCCTTATAGCAAAGCACGGCAGTACAGAACGTTACATGTAGCAAGGAACAGGAGCATAGAACGTCCTCAGTAGCAAAGAACAGCAGTATAGACCGTTCCATATAGCAAGGAACGTGTGTGTGTGTGTGTGTGTGTTGGTAATGCCTATATCCATATATACATATACATTAATATCTCTCGATATTTTCTGATTTATATCCTTCGTTTGTCCTCCCAGTGTGAGGGAGGGCGCGCGTGTGTGTGGGACCAGTCGTCATGTTTGCAATAGAGGCGTTGACGACACACGTGACAGTGTGGTACGCCCCGTCCCTCCCTCGCCCGGTGGGCAGAGCTCGGCGGTCGCACCACTTGCTTACTAATGATATAATGTTGTGTTTCCTCCCTGTAGATACAACCCTTATGATCGTAACAACACGCTGGCGCGGGCGGTGACGGCGACCGAGAGTCTCGCATATCAAAACCGCGCCACCAGCCGTGGTACCCAGAGGCTGCTTCAGGGGCATGTGGGGATCACGCCTTTGCGTATTTGGTAGGACCGCTTCTTCCTCACGTAGCACAGGGAATGGGACCAAACGCGCTTTGCTGTAGGGAGAGCGAAAAAAACGGAACAACGATAAGCGATGAATACTTTAGCGAGGGAAGCTCCTGCTCTTCAGTCTGGGCAGCTCGGGTCCACGCCTCCGCAACTGGGCCTCCGTCTCCCATTCACAGAAGAGTAATCATCCTTGCCTATTGACATTTCCTTTATGCCAGACTGCTTTTTTTTCTCTCTCTCTCAGTGGTTATCAGCGGTGGTGTGGTCTGTATAGTTCTTAGCAGTTCCTGGATATAGCCTCGTAGTTTATATAGCTTTTATTAGTACCTGGATATAGTCTAGGGCTTTAAAGTGTATTAGTTCATGGATATATATTTCAAAGACATGTAAAACACTTTGAATTGCTTGGATGCATTTCGATGGTTTTAGATTTTAACACTATCTGGATACAGTTCATTAGTTCCTATATATATATTCTGGTAGCTGAATCGTCCATATAAATGCCAAAATACTCTCTCTTGTCCTTGGGTTTCAGTGTGTCATTATGTAAAAAAATGGCAGTTTTTCTTAATGTTTTTCTCTTACGTTCCTTGATACACACTCGGCTGGTTTCAGTCTTTCCTTGTATAAATCCTTGAGGTGCATCTTCTCTACTCTAGAGTGATCAACCTGGCTGTTAGTGGCTGCTCTACTGAGCTGTCGCTGGTTCCCTAAATCTCGTCCGTGTAGCGTCCTTCATACACCAAACCTTGCATACCTGAAGATAATTTCAGACGTCTTCAGCCCTCATAGCTCGGCCCGGGGGTCTTCTGCCCTCACAGCTCGGGTCCGGGGTCTTCTGCTCTCACAGCTCTGTCGGGAACCAAGGAGTCGTGTTGCTTCTTTGGTCAGTCAGTCTGTTGAAGTCTTCGGACCGTAGGCCTATATAACCACCTCATCCTGACAGATGTGGTACTCTGTGTTGGTACTGGTCCAGTCCCATCAGTTTCAGCCTGAGCCAGGTACCCATTTAATCGACCAACCCCTAAGAGTGGATGAACAGCTGGGTTGACTGTGGACCGACTGCCGCATTCAGAATTCGAACCTGACGTTCACATTGTTTTCATTCAATGTACTTATTAATCTTAAATATCATGCCTTTCATGCCACTACAGGACTACTTTTGAGTGCTGGTTGAGAACTATACCTTTCAAGATTTTGCAAGTGTAGATCATGTCTCTCTCGTCTGCGCTATAGAGAAGCAATGGGTAAAAAGGTGTTGTGTACAAAGCGTTATTTGGTAGTGTGTGTGAATGTAATATAACATGAGGGAGGTGGAAGCAAGCCTGAACGTTACAGCGGGTAATAGTGAGGACTGGGGCGGAAGTCAGCAAACTTTATAATTCTACAGTTTCATCGTCCTTGAAAGATGGCGCCATCTCAAACGGATAGCCTACTCAGGAAGCTATCTACAATTTGTCGAAGCCATCATCACTGATTTCACCTCTCTCTTCTTACAGGGTCGAAGAATCCATCTTGTCATCTTTTTTTTTTTTCAAGAGACAACTTTTCTTGTGTTACATTCGTTGAAGTTAAGTTCTTTAGTCTTCTTGATCTTCTTCATCACTTGATCGTCTATAAAACTTGCTTCCTATAAGAGAATATTATTCTTATTGACCAACTGCAAGAATTGTTTGTTTCTGTCTGTTTTTTTTTTTTTTTTTTTTGCAGCGTCCTGTCCTGATGAGACATCCATACTTATTGTGGCATCATCTGTTAAGGATGATTCGTGTTTTGGTTGGTGTCTGTATCTACATAGGATATGAGAAACAGAAGAGGCGCACAAACGTCTCCTTGGGGAACAGAGCTACGTGTTGTGAAGACTCTGGAAACTGCGCGTTGCGATCTGTTACTTTAAGAAGGTGTATATTCATCTAACTCTTACAGCAGTTCTTCCATTCTGCTTTCTGTGGCTATAATAACGTAGTCATATTTGTGAAAGGAATTTGTAGTGTGTGCGTGTGTATCACAATAGCACTTTTTTTTCTCATGTTCATCGCCTCTATGATTTTATCGAAGCGATCAGGCAGCTGAAAAAGGCAAGATCTTCCGCCCTGAAATCATGTTGCCCTCAGTAATATTCAGAGTTTGATTACATAATGTCAGCCAAGTGGCAATCTAAGACTCGTAAATAATGATAATGATGTATGATGTTAGTGCTATTGGACGGTATATATATACAGAACATGGATTTACTTTACTTCCTTCCTCCGAGTTAGTTATGGACTCCCAGGGACTGTGTCAGCTTCCAGCCTTCTTTTCTCCTTAGGGATTAATACTGATCAATAATGATCTTGTGCATTTCTTGAGGGATAGAGTCCTTCAGACTCTCAGAGAAGCTTTGGACCGACATCATGAACAAAGCGTGGCACTCGATCGTCCTGTCCACATGTTCGGGTTTGACTAGTTGCCTCACCGCCCTCGGCCTTGTCAGATCAGGTCAAGAGACCACCTGATCTCCCAAAAAGATTACCTAACGAAGCCACGCACCAAATTTGCCTGTGTACATAACCACCCCAACACTTGTACACTTCTCTCTGTCTGAAGGTGTAATAAACTAAAGTATTAACTGTGCTTAATTTCTCTCTCTCGTTCAAGATATCTAGTTTCCTGCAGGAGTCAGCAGGACATCCTAAAGCATTCACGCATCTGTAGGATGATTCTTCCCTGTAATGCCTCGGCTGCTACCAGAGAGGACTTGTCTGTTTTACGTCAACCAGACGGATAATGTATTGTGACGCAAGGACCTTGGATCCTGGGACGGGATTGAATCAATTAGAGAACCGGTATTTCTCGTTCGCTGTCTGGCATAGACGTCCCGTTCTCTTTGGAAGAAGAACGCCCCTCTTGCTATGCAGGAGATGGTCGCGGGTGTACCCACGTTGGCACAGGTGATGCCTTCTCTGTTTAGGGTATAGGTGTCCGTCTCTCTGTCGTTTCTGGGTGGGATCAGAGAGACGAGTCTGTGTGGATGTTAGGAGAGAGACACAGACTTTCCTATCACAGTAACTTAATGCCAGGCATGACTCTAACCTCTCAGACTCGTGAGCGCAACATAGAGACATACGTACTGTGGCACAGATCCAGCAAGAGGCTATATCAACGCACAGCACCCTCTGTCTGTATTCCATCATACAGACCTTAGATACCATACAGGGTCTTTGTCACTGGGTAGCATAGCGTTTGAACAGACATGAAGCAGCGTACAGTACCCAGTGTCTGTTCCACAGACTTAACATATCGTATAGTATCCATTGTCTGTATCGCACCATGGCCACGCACAGACTCAGACATCGTACAGAACTTGCCGTCTGTGTTGTCACACAGACCTGAGATGGCGTGCAGTGCCGTGTTCTTGATGCTACCGGGTTACACCCACAGTCTGTTACTGAAGGCAATCTACTATACATTTGACTCATATCTGTGTAAAAAAAAAAGTCCTTTGTTATCAACAAAGGATGGCTAAGAATTTACTTTCTTTTCGGGTGACGGTAGATCTTCGGAACCATCCAGTCATACATATATTAAGGGACCCAGCCACATTCTAGGGCACTCCAGGGCTGGCCTAGAACTACTACTGCGTGGTATGGGACAGGCAGGGCTTTTTTTTTTTACTGTTAGCTGAGACAACACAGGCAACTGAGGCCTTAATCAAGGCCATGCCATTAGCGCTATATATATATATATATATATATATATATATATATATATATATACCCTAGCC
>JAYMFT010268118.1:0-24245 GCA_038088735.1 Panulirus argus
AGCACTCCCTGCCTGGCTCCTTCTTCTGTTTCCCTTTTTAGAAATTTAAATACAAGAATATATATATATATATATTTTCCCTGGGGACAGAGGAGAAAGACTACTTCCCACGTATTCCCTGCGTGTCGTAAAAGGCAATTTCAAAAGAGAGGGAGCGGGGGGCTGGAAATCCTCCCCCTCTGTTTTTTTTTTTCACTTTTCCAAAAGAAGGAATAGAGAAGGGGCCCAAGTAAGGATTCTCCCTTTAAAGCTCAGTCGTCCGTTCTTAACGCTACCTCGCTAATGCTGTGTTACACTACTACTCTCAAATTATTGTTTATCTAGTGTTTTATGCAAGAATATTTTCTTACCTCATCGAACAATAGGTATGGTAGTATGAAATCGTGTCTATATACTTTTCTTGTATAATCATCTATGGATAGCAGACTAGCGGGCTGATGTTAAATTCATCAGTTCCCTATAGGCTAATCATACAGGGCATTATAAATGTCTGTGACCTCAAATATAATCAAATTCCATTGAATCCAATGTAGTCTGTATGTGGGATGCTTTGCTTAGATACTGAATATCTATCGCGTCCTAGAAGATCTACTAGCTTTGCCGTGAGTTTTAACTTTGTCAACCAGTCCAAAGCGGACTTCAGAGGAGGGTCTCACACAAGTACCGCCCGTCAACTACTATATAGGACTTGATAACGACGGACGAGCAGTTCTCCTCACACTACCCCTCTTCTATCTCGGGTCCGTTCTCTACATTCCACGTCTACCATCCCCGCCATCAACATTCCAATATCAATCATCTGTGTCCCTCAGACCCGTTCGAATGGAGTTCTAAAATTCTTAACGTTATGAGGAGACGTAAGTCAGGATTCTGTGGGAGACGTCTCAATTTCTCTCTCTCTCTCTCTCTCTCTCTCTCTCTCTCTCTTCTTTTTTGACAGCCCATTCTACTGGTCGCCAGTTAACGTTTTTTACTGTTGTATTCAACATTTATTCTGGATTTCTTTTTTCTTTATAGTATAAGCAGCCGAAACGACACACGTATAGAGAAATACCCAAATCTTGTGGCCATCTCGGATGAAGAGCGTGAGAGAAATTGATTTGAGCTTCGCAGAGGTTCGCAAAACCTGTATATTAACGATGGAAAAGTTGTAAGAAGAGGGTAAGAGGATAATGGGAAGGGAATTCCACAGCTTTGTTGTTCGAGATAGAAAAAAAAAAAGAGGCATCATAATGGCCAGTGTCCTCACAGAAAAAAAAGGAAAAAATCTGGAAAGCAGCAAGAGCCTGGCGTCTACCGCTGGTCTTGGCTTTAGTGGTTATGACAAATACAGACACCTCACGACAGCAGTGTAATAGAGAAATGGCAACAACGTCACGTTACGGACGGGAACATACGTGATACTGGGAGAGTTATTAAGGAGGAAGGCTTTAGATCCCAATGTGGCTAAGAGAGAAATGGAATTCGAGCCATTTCATGTAAGTAAACGTCTTCATATTGAGGCGAATGAGACTTGTTTTTTGTATAAAATGGTTGCATGTTAGAAAAATGATTCCGGCACTCATAAAGCCTTCGCGAGGTCGTACCCGGAACAGAAGAGCATCAGCTTCCCTGCTTCTGGAAGCAGCAGGAATATTGGAGCTTAAGAAAGTGTTCGTGGGTAACGAGAGGAATGTTTCACAGAAACTGGTTCTGGGGTAATGATATGTACAGTGTGTGCCAAAGATCTTAACCACCACAAAAACTTTTACCTCTCCTTCACAGTACGCTTACCTTTAAGTACTTTGTCATGTACACCCTTTGGCCTTGATTCCCATCTGCAAACGTCTGGTCATGGAATTGGCGCCTTAGCTACGTCTCTTCCTTGTATATCAACGACCGTTCTTCTCCTTCTATCTCATTCTTGTATCTACCCTGATGATGTGATCGTTGCACGAAAGTGCACTTGGGGACTTATCGTACTTCATTTTATTTTCTAAACGCTTGAAAGATATTCATATTAAAGTATTAAGGATATGACATGTAAGATCTTTGTTCATGCTATCAACATCCTTCTGAGAGTGTGAAAAAAGTTCAGAATGTTTCGTTAGTGCGGAGCGCTTATGACTTGATACCGACACGCAGTAGATACCCGTGTGACATGTGGGCTACTACACCGTTTTTCTTATATTTCTTTTTTTTACTACGCCTGGACCTACTTCTCTATTTCATGGAGAAATGATGACTCCTACTACTTAAGCAGCATAACTATGATATGGTATTAATTAGTTGCCGTATATAACACCTCCTCCAGCAAGATTTTTAGCCGATTCCTCACTGCACTTCCTAATATTCAATGTCCCACACTTGCGAGTGGTGACTGCACCCCAGCGATCGACAAAAAATGTCGCCCATATCCAATCAGCCCTACGAGGCCTACTAACGTGCTGACAGTCTACAGGATCGTAGAGACGTCTTGGGCCGTCTGCCATTCACTCACCAGGTTAATGCCATTAGGGGGTTCTCTCTCTCTCTCTCTCTCTCCCCTCGCCTTAATCCCAAAGGCATCGACCTACTTGAGGGATAGTCTACAGCACAAGAAAGGCTACGCGCGGCAGCAGCCTGAGCCCGTTTGTGCCACTCTCGAGAACGTCACTCCACCAGCAGACAGTCTCTCACCACACGCCTCACTCGGACTTAGAATACGTCTATGCAACAAGTGCGCGTGATGAAAGAAAAGTGTCCGTTCTTTTGAATGCGTGAAAGTATTAGTTTACGAGAGATTACGTCAAGACTTTCTTTCAGATCTTGTTTGTCAAAATAGGAATCAATAGATAAATGCAAACCCTGGAGAAGTCGAAAGCACTCCAGTGATATGAATGTGGCAACAATAGATGCACAGAGGCAGTAAGTGTTAGACTAGAATGAGCTAAAGTATGAGTATAATTGTTACCAATTTTTTGGCTAGCTAGTGTAGCAGAGAATGAGAGGAAGAAAGAGAGGCAAGGAAATGACAGAGAAGGAAAACAAGACAGGTTAAGTATGAGCTGTATGTGTGTATATTTGTGTGTGTGTGTGTGTGTGTGTGTGTGTGAGAGAGAGAGAGAGAGAGAGAGAGAGAGAGAGAGAGGGGGTGGGGTAGGAATCATTGCAAACCCAATTGTCCTTCTGTCGAATTCTGAGAAAGCTTCGGAAGAACGGATATGCAAATAACATTGGCAATCTATACAAACAAACTACCTGTTAGCTTGCCGATACTTTCATGAATAGTGTAAACCAGTATTGGCTGTGTTTCGTAAGAACAAACGCGCCGAAGACGTATCTAGATTTTTAGAGTTCTTGCTGTTTAATACATTTGATTGCAGTGATAATAATTGTTCATCAAGTCAATCGAAGGAAACCTCTTTCCGTTTAGTAAGTAAATTCCGATATCGTACGTCAAATTTAGGCGTTCTTTTGTTCAATGGAATTAATCTTTCCTTGAATAACTGGCCTTTGTTACATGGGCGCTTAAATGTGCTGATGACCATCTTTTCCCTTGGTTGCATAGGGATAGAGTATGGACTGCGCATTACAGTAGAGCACCTTACGCTCTGCGACATTCTTCAGCGGAGTGACCGAAGTTCGCGTGTCTGCGCACGCACTTCGCGCAGTTCCCTCAACTCGACGACACCCAGCTCACTAAGAGCGGCTTCCTCTCGGCTCCAGAATCATCAGAACTTGATGATCTTCGCATCTTTCGATCTTCATTCGATGGAGAGTCGCCGCCTGAAGAGCGGAATGACACATCCACAAGAAATGAAATGCTGATGATACAAGAACGATCACACCAGAGACTCGTTCATACCGTATTGGTTTATGGAACATACATTCATCTGAAGTTCTTGAAATACACTTTGAGGAAAAAACGAAGATTCTCAGAACCAGAGAAATTACACACAAGTCTAAACATTCTTGGTAACTTAAAATAATGTCAGGATATTGGTGGTGAAGGCCACTGTCATTGAGGTTTCCAGCAAGACAACGTTTGTCATAGCTTTAGTAAAATGTAAGCAGCACAGGTCTCGTCGGACACTTTGGTGTTTAAACATCTACCTTAACTGCCTTGCTCATTCCTTTCTATGAAAGAACTGCGTTGAGTAACTGTGAGAATTAAATGAGAAGTCAGAGATGAGATATGTTGTATAATGGTGACAAAGAACGTATCATCACATGACTGTGAAGGTCTTCCAGAAATAATGTTTCAATCCCAAATACAAACATTTAAAAAAAAAATCATTTATGGTCTGTATAAGACGTAGAAAATCAGCGATTACACTGGCGGACAAAGTACTCGCCATGTTATTGGACAAACTCAGGGAACGTCGGCAATTACCGAGATCTCTCCGGGATTAAAGGGTAATCCCTGAGGCTTAGTCGCTTACGAACTGTAACTTCCTGTCCCTCTATTGTACGGTGGACGGAGACGTGGTTGATGGGACAGTTACTCCTACGGCTGATGAAACGTCCCCTCGAACTTTGGATAAAGCCTCTTAATCTGCCATTGAGAAGGCGACGCTTTGAAGTCTTGCCTAGTGCAGCATTTCAAGTCGCTGCGCCACTGCAGATGAGAATAAGGTCGTGAGGGAAATAAGGAAAGGAATCGATTGCATTAGCTGACAGGGGGACCTGGACAGACTCCAAAGTTGGTCTGATAAATGGGTGGTGAAATCCAGTCCAGGTGAGGGCAAAGTAGTGAAGATGGGACTCTTGCCTAGCTGACAGGGGTACTTGGACAGACTCCAAAGTTGGTCTGATAAATGGATGGTGAAATCCAGTCCAGGTGAGGGCAAGGTAGTGAAGATGGAACTCGACGAAAGAAGGCCCCAGGGTGGGTATCATCAACAGGGGAAAATAAGCTGCAGAAATCGACGTGGGAAAGAGATCTAGGGGTCGACACCATATCTAATCCGTTGCCAGAGCTAGACATCAGGATAAATCATAGCGTCTGCTGGCAAATACAGAAATTACATATACGTATACGAGAAATGGTATTGTTTGGTAAGCTACCCCCTTTATAACGAGAGGAGATAAACGCAAAGGAAAATGAATTCAAAAGCGAAAATCCTGTTGCAGAAACGTGTTGCCGAGGTGCTTAAGAACGTCCCCACAGCTTGAGCGTGAGAGGATATTAATTCTGCCGGGCAGTCCTGGCAACCAGCTTACCTCCTGCTTCCCCGTGATAAGTGTTTAACCCACGAACAAAGTAGAAGGCGACGACTATACAATTTTCCATTTGTTTCGGGACCGTGTGAATAGCAGGTAGATAAGAACATCTGGTGTATCTTTACGAGGGAATTGATAAGTAGTCTAGATTGTTTGCGCACCTGCCTTTGACGACTTGTGATAATTCTTTAACCCCAAAAATAATTAGGATTTGTTTTACAGTCCGGGAAGTGTCTTGGTAGCTCGTCTTTGTACTCTCTCTCTTTTCTGTCTGTTTGTTTTTTCCTCACGTAGGGTGACCATAACTGAATACAATATTCAAAGTAGGGATGCGCTAGTGAGCTATAGATAGTTGGAATTGGTTTCTTAGGCATGAATATGGAAAAACCTTTCTATGAAACCTTACCTTTTGATTTTTTCCTGCTTCTCTGCACTATTTACTTGACTCTAAGTCACCCAAGAGTTTTCCCTCCTCTGTATTTAGTAGCTCACCAGAGTTCATATTATAGCTTGCCTTCTCATCTTCACCACCGATATGTAAAGATTTGCACTTATCGGCTCTCGATTTCTCATTTTCCGTCTGTGAATCCAGTCCATCAGTTTGTTAGTGTCGCTTTAAAGGTTTATAACATTTCACAGCTCAGTTTATTACCATTGCTTCTGGGGAAACGATCCCTGAGATCTATAGTCATGGTTTACTATTTAAACAACGTTTTCCGAAGAACACCCACATACATTTTAGGATTCAAGAAGAATTCATTAAATCCTTCTGGCTCAAATGGTCATCGAAATAGATTCCTTCTTTTAACTATTTTTTCTACTCTGACGTATTAAAGACCATCTGCATCCTGAGAGCATCAAGTGCTATAGTCTATGTTAGAGACGATATCGAGTGCACAGTAACATATCAATAACTCTGGGAATCTCTGAAGACGGGATCGAAAAAGAGTAAGGAAACTTGTGTTAATTCGTCTCCAGCTGTTTCTTTATCGGGACTGGAGGTTGGAGGATTGGGATTTGTCCCAGCGATTGGTTTGGCGTGACAGGCGTTTAGGTGCTTAGGTTGGGTTGTAGCACTGTTTGGGGCTGGAGAGAACACCTTGTCTGGGATTGAAGTGGTTTCTGTTTCGAGTATGAGGATTTGATTACAGTAAAAATCCAAAACTCGATCAAAGGTGAATCTACCGTTTTCTTGTAGTGGGGGATATTGGAATTGCTTATCGTTTCTTTGTCACCATATTGGTCTAATAAGGTGTATCAACCACTTCAAGAATATTCCTCCGCAGGAGCTGGGCCAGGTGATGATGACTTCGTCACCAGGTATCATAATGTGACCAGGTGATGAATAACGAAACGGGTGCAATTTGATATTCTTTACTGTCACTACGGGAGAGATCTTTGATGCGTGACTGTTCGTGAAATACTGGTACAAAGGGAAGAAAAGATTATGATTTTTAATCTCATACAGCATACGTTATTTCATGTAAATCAGCTAGCCATATAGCAAAAAATGTATTGGTAAGGTTTTACTTTACTTACAATTTTAAAATCTGTCGAAATGATAACAATATTCCAGAAAAAAAAGGAATTCAAGAAAAAAATTATTTCTCTATCCAAGGGAAGTAGAGTTATTGGCATGGGAATCCATGACATTTGGTTTAGCAAAGACAGCTGTAGATCCAAATAGACTACAAATAATTACAGAGAAAATAGTGCTACATTGCAAAGAATTAAGCATGGATGGCAACGTTAACGCTGAAACTGTTTTTTGCATCGTTACCTATTTCCTGAATTTCAAATAAAAGTTAAACCCCATCACTAACAACTTCTGTCGCTCTACCTTCCTTTAACTTTTCCGGCCTGACGGTAATATACCTGTCTCTCCCGTGGACAAAGCAACTCTCTGTGGTACCGCTTGTCCTCTAACTCCACTTTGGATGACTCTAACATTTCTGCAGCCCCTGATGCTCCTCTTATTAATCCTATGCCCCTCTCCGTAATCTCCTCTTGGACTATCCGAAAAACACTTCTTTCTCTGGACACAAGCAAGGCTTATGGTCCTGATGGCATTCGCCCCCGTGTACTGAAAGAGTGTGCCTCTGAACTTGCACCTGTGCTTGCTCGTCTGTTCCGTTTCTGTTTAGAAATCCGAACTTTCCATTGTTCTTGGAAGCATGCGTTGGTACATCTCACTCCCAAGAAGGGTCACCGTTCTAACCCTTCGAACTATCGTCCCGTTGCTTTGACATCCATTACTTCCAAAGTTTTTGACTCCCTCCCCAATTCCCGTATCCTCAGACATTTTGAGGCTTACACTGTTCTCTCCGATCACCAGTTTGGCTTCCGTAACGTGAGATCCACTGGTAATATTTTTTCCTATCTTACTGGTGTCTGGTCATCATCCCTAAAAGATTTGGGGGAATCTTATATAGCTGCACTTGATATATCCAAAGCTTTTGACAGGGTGTGGCGTAGAGGTCTCACCTCTAAGCTTCCCTCTTTTGGAAAATTTCCTTCTTCACTTTGCTTCGTCATATTTAGCTTCCTTTTTAGCCGAGTTGTCTCCGTACTTGTTGATAGATCAGCTTCTCCCCCTTTCTGTATTTAGATGACAAATCCTGGAGATCCGCATAAAAGGGCAGGGAAAAGTAGGAAACCAAAGGAAAGGAGTTTAGAAAGGAGAGATATTTCTTTGCCACTCCCCGTTATTAGTTTTGGAGAAACCGAGAACCAAGACAAAACATTCACTCATGACATATAGGAGAAATCACCGGTAGACCTTTGCACCGCGAAAGCCATACTGATAATGTGACAGAAGCGAATTAGATTCTTGGTGTTTAAGAAAAGTGAGAGTTAAGAAGAGCTGCGAAAGTTGGAAGGATTAGAACGGTCTCCTTTCTTAGAGATGGGCTGTACTAAGAAGATGGAAAGGTTTGGGAGGAGGAATAGATACAGCATCAACTAAGGTTGAGTTAAAGGAGAATAAGGCACGGAAAAAAATAAACATTATGCGTATGAGAGATAGTTACAGCATTATGAGGCTGGATGAAAGAAAGAAAGGTTAAGTTACAAATCACTGGATTAACATTTGGTTAAGGAGTGGAAAGCTTTATCCACGGAAGAAGTCAAATTAGCACACTTTTTTCTTATAAAAAACAGAGAGTTCTGCCATAACTCGGAGCATAATAAAAGCAGAGTACGATTTAGGGGATAGGAAGAGTTTCATGGGACTTTGTACTCTCATTCTGATGCGACAGATTCAGAACAAGAGCAATGGAGCCATGATAGTGGGAGTAAAGTCTCTGTATAGAAGAAGGGATTCTGAGCTCCATTCCCGCCGAGATAACCTCGACTGTACTATCAGCAGAGTTAGAGGCATCCCGACCGGCTAAACAAGTATTGGTCCCAAGGAAACTTAGCATAATAGCTGCATGAGGATTACCAATGAAGTCTCGCAAAGTGCCAGAGTTGGCATTTTGAAAGGGAGGATAGTGGGTGGGTGTGCCCAAGCTGGAAGCGATTAAGATAAGATTGTGGTCGGCAGACCCATATGGGGAGGAAATAGTGTGCTTACAGTGGAAGGGTAAAGTGGTGTAAGATAAAGAATGACAAATATGTTTGGGGAGTCGTCATGAAGTTCGGTAATTCGTGTTAAGTGTTTGCTTATATGTTCCAAATCATTAAGAATGGACAAAGAAAAGGCCTCAAGTCCACCACAGTGAGTAGAACCAAACCAACCTTTGTAGTGTACATTGAAATCTCGTCCTTAAAGGATTTCAGCGCTTGGATGTCAAGACAGCAACGCATACATGGAGCAAATTAGAGGGAAACTACACGAAACACAGAAGAAGAGTTATGAATGGTAAAGAAATTTTGAACCAGACGGTTTTAGAGCTGGGAAGATGCAAGATGCACGGGGCGAGGAATGGGTGACTTTGTTCTACAGTAAGCATAAACACCGCCCTTAGAGCAGAAACGATGGTAGGGACTATTGTAAGATCTATGGCAATGTAAGGTTAGAGGCGGCCAGGGGCTGTTGGATTTCAGATCAGGGGAGGCGGTATACAGAGACCGACGATGTTGGAGACACCGATAAAGAAGGAGGCACTTTTAGGGCACTTCCCACTGAAAGGATATCCGGCGTAATGAATAAGCCGGCTCATAAAACTATATCATTGAACTTGAAGATCGTAAAGATCATTTATGAGAATGATCTTTATGAGATGATTATTAGCGATGGTGAGGATCAGTGATGAGGTGGCTATTAGACGGTCCGGGTATATGCCAGGGATGAGCGAGAATTAATTAATATTTGATATCAAGAGCGTGTATGTTTACGTTACAGAAGTCTCCCTGCTGAACATATGGTCGACGGGTTTCTTTAAGTGTATAAAGTTAAGCCAGCCTTCTGCATTACTGTCCTATCTTTCTATATATATATATACGTATATGAACTAGGAACTCAGGATATTGATACAGTCCTCCAGGAGATAACCACATCATGGACCATCAGGTTTCCTGTTATCTCATAACCACGTCATGGACCGTCAGATGTCCCTTTATCTCTCTCTCCCATTCATTTCCATGTGCTACAGGCCTAAAGATTAAAGCTCGCCGTATGAGACGGAATTCGTGGGGGCAACATCTCGCAGAATCGTGTGTGAGCGCACACGCCTCGGTATTCGTACCTCAAACATCACCTGGACCCAATAGTCGATACCATATCCACCGCGGAGCAGTGGGTCGATGGAGGAAGGGTGAAGGGTTCTTTCAGATCGGCGCGTCTGGCCAGCCTTTAAAGATGGAGACATATCAGACCTGGGAAGAGTCTTGATATCACTTTCTTAATCTTCAAATCATCTTTTATTTTTTTTGTTACCTGAGACGGCACGGGAAGCTGAGGCCCTAATCAAGGCAATTCCCGTAAATGCGTCACGGTCAGGAACGCTAATCGTAACACTACGGGAGTCCATCTTATACACGTGTATTCTGTTAGGTGATAATAAGCCATCAAATACCTTATATTTATATTTGTGTTTTTTTTTCTGATGTTTTGATTTCTAAACATCCAATCTTCCCGACTAGTCTCATTCGTCTAGACTCTAGAGAATACTGAACTCCCTAGCGCAAATGAAATACGAGAATCCAACCACCTGACCACGTCCTTGTCTGCGCAGATCTTGCTGACAAGAGAAATTTATTCGAGTTCCACTTTTACCCCGTCAATAAAGCGCTGTTATCAGTCTGCCCAACTTTCGTACTCATATTTTACTCGAATGTTTGAATATTGCTGAAAAGTGGATGACATATCCAACCCAAAACATCCGGTTCAGTAGGCGTTAAGCAAACCAAGAGAACCCAGGTTGTTGATTGGTGTCTCATTTACTTAGTCTCCGAAACCATCATCCAGAAAGGTAGGTGGGATGAAGTGAAAAGGTTTTATATGAGCTCCGTTAGGCAGGCAAAACTTAGTTTCTGGATAATTGTGAATGCAGCAAATACGTTTCTGTGTCGATTGAAAGAAACAGAAAGAGGCATAGTGAAATACCTCACTGGACATCTGCGGGGTATCAGTCAGCGTCGCTGACCTTGATACATTCACGGGCCGCCCAGGGTAGAGCACATAGGTTCGAATTATGGCTGCGGTAGTCAGTCCACAGTCAGCCCAGCTTTTCATCAGACATCCCGACAGCTGCCACTTTCAGCACATTTACATGCAAAAGTCTCTCTTTTACACGCTTATCAATTAATGCGTAATTAGTAATGCCTGATAACCATCTCACCCATTCAGATACGTATACTTGTGTAAGTCCCTCTTTTCAAATCAGGTATTCCCACTCACCAGTCTTTTTTTTAGCACACAACTCCACAAGCTGTTCACCATTTCCATCTATAGTACTGAATTCCTATGAAAGACGTGTGTGAGAAATACTTGGAAAAAGACGGTACCTTGTATGTCGTCTTTATAGATCTGAAAAAAGCATATTATAAATTTGACATATATATACCTTATGGAAAGTGTGGCGAAATATCGGGCAAAGGAATTGTTACTAAATGCAATTAAGAGCTTTTACTGTGAGAGTAAGGTATACGTGCGAGGAGAGTGAATGGTTCCCTGTGAAGGTAGGTCTTGCTCAAAGGTGTTTGATTTCATCATAGTTCTTTAATCTGTTCATGGAAGGGGTGGAGAGTGAGTTGAATGGAAGAGGCTTGGTGTGAGAGGTTTTGCTGAGTCGTGGGAGGCGCGAATGGGAGGTGAATCGATTTCTGTCCGGAAATGACACGGCTCTGGTGGGATACTCTGGAGAAGAAACCCCAGACGCTGGTGACAGCGTTTGGGAGAATATGTGAAAGGAAAAAGTTGAGAGTAGATTTGAACAAAAGTCATGTAATGAAGTGCAGCATAGGAAATGAGATAGGATGGTCTGAGTGTCGTTTTAAATGAGGAACAACTGGAGGAAGCACATTGCTTAAGAACGTGGGACGTCGTGCTGCACTCATTTATTGCTATACATTTAATCTGTGTAAAACCTGAGAACACATGTGTCGAAATTCTAATCACGGAAGCAAACATCCTTTAAATCAAGCTAATGAAACATTTCTCGCTAGTATGCCTCAAGACAGCAACATTCAAAATGTTATGCTAACATTTTCCATGACTGTGATGATAGGTGGGTATCAATATCCTTAAGGAAAGTGCGCTGTCTTGACTTCTGATAATGTTGACAAATCTTTTCGATCCTTCAGCAAAAAATATCTCCAGTAAAATTTTGATCCCTCAACAAAAGAATATCCGACAATTTATGTATTTCAACCTTTCCGCCATCTCTGCCGACTAGATCAATCTGTCACTAACTCTCCAGTTGAAAAAAAAAAAAAACTCACCTTTTGATACCCCTATTTTCCTATAATTCAGCTTCTAATTTTTCTGCTTCTAGTCTTCCCTAAGTCTCTCATCTCCTCCCACTGAGCCTACGCCATCTCTTACATCCATCTCGTGCAAGGTCTCCCAAGTTCTCTCCCAGCACAGAGTGGATGAAGCGCATTATTTTGGTGACCGTTCTCCTTAGCTGTCTCTGCATGTATTATTGCACCCAAGGCTTAAGGAACTAGACACACGCCTGGCCGCTGCATCCCACGCTCTCTATGTTGGGACCAGCCACTCGAGGACTGACCTCTATGAAAACTCCTTCTTTTCTCGAACAGCTCAGCTCTGAAATTTCATCATCCTCTTGTCGTATTTCCCCTTTTCTTTTGGCCTGCCGTTCTGTAAGAGTCAGGCCTATGAACACATGAAAGCCTTATCTAATTTTCACTTCCTTTTACTTTTTGGATTAGGGCATATTTTGCCCATGCCATTCATCACTGTCAAAGAAAACTACAAAAGCTTTCACGCAATATTCATACACACACACACACACACACACACAGAAACAAATACAAACCCAAACACGGAACAAACACATACACACACAAGTTTGAAGCACCCACACACCAACGCACTTGCACACAGGCGCATATATGAAAACAAACACAGCCCAGAACAAGTCAATATGGCGTCTCGGAGAGCACCCAGGGTTTGGAGGCTGTAGGCCCAAAGTCAACAAGGTGGTGGGAGAAGCTAGGATGCCGAAGATGAACAAATATTTGCCTATCGAAGACCAGTACGAAGTATTCCACAAGGCGGAAATGTTGATGGATCACTTATGTATAAAACCCTTCAGTTCTGCCTCTCCACAGTCCAACCCCAAGACTTAGACCAATAGCGTACGACCCACTCTCACAGGCAAGTTTTGGGCGAGCCTAAGAGAACGTAGCTCGTAGGGTGTTTGAGATCACAAAACTTTGAGAGTTACGGTGTTGTGGGATCGAATACTGTGTGTGTGTGGGGGGGGGGTACTTGAGACTGGGCTGGATACTTAACAATACCAAACTTCCTCTTTCAATTCTTTTTTAATTGCAACTTGAGTCTCAGCAGAGACTGCAAGAGATTTTCCCACTGAATGTCATATTTCTCATAACACATAAAATGAATAAATTCTGTGCTTACTTCTGTTTCATGTTTCAGCTTTTTCTCTTATAACAATTAATTTTGTGAGCTTACCTTTACGTTAAGTTCTCATATATCTGAAATTTCTGTATGTCATTCGAGGGTTTCTCTTTTTTATACGCTGGAGGCTCCGGTCACGGACGAAAGTCCACATCAGTGCTGGTCCTTAATTGAAATAAAAAGAGATTAATTAAAAGCAAAAGGAGACAAGGAAAAGTATTTAAGAATTTCTACGGCTATGAGAAACCTGTCTATTCAAAAATGCCAGTTCATAGCTATAGGGAAAAAACATGAGAAGGTAGACATGATAAAGTAGAGAGTTCCAGAGCTTTGGAGTTTAGGGAAAGATGCAGTTTGAATGGAAAAAAAAAATGGAGAGAGTGAAGTGTTTTAGATATCTAGGAGTGGACATGGCAGCGTACGGAACCATGGGAGCGAAAGTGAGTCAAAGCCAGTGGGAGCAGCCTAGCCAAATTAGTTTTTCGCCTAGGCTTTCACCACCTCTTCTCTTCACCAAACCACTCTCCATGACTCATATCGTATACCACCTAGACCAAAATACCCTACATCTGCCACTCTATCATCAAACACACTTAACAGTCCTTCAAGATACTCACTATTTCTTACTTTGTCAGTACCTGTTAACCAAACGCTTTCTTTGTCTCCTTTACCGTTGTTCCCATTTGTTTTCATGTCTTTCGCACATTATTTACTTCCTTCTAAAACATGTTCTTATCCTCCATAAAGTTTGCTGATACTCGCTCATTTTGCCTCTTTTTCAACCCATGCACCTTTCTCTTGATCTCCTGCCGCTTTCTCTTACATATTTCTTGTCTGGGAAGGTTGGTTTCTGATGGGTATTGGAGATTAAGACTGATATGGGTGGTTGGTTGTTTAGTGCTTGCCGGGTTATTTCAGTGTGTGTGTGTGTTTTGTCGGTGTTCTAGTAATTGGAGTTGTGGGAGTGGTGGTGGTGGTGGGGGGGGGGGGTGATTTGTGAGTAGAGGTTCCTCAAGTGTGAGGCAGGAGTAAACTTTGTATTTCTACTTCCGGGTTGGTGTTTAGAGTGGTGAGGGTGCTGTTGCACAGACTTGAGTGCCGAGTAGTTGAAGTGAGACTGTATTGGGAAGACTTTTAATTCCTTGTGAAGGTCCTGAGTGTTTGTAGTTGCTGGGCAGCCAGTGATTGTTCTGAGTGCACTATCTTGTATGTTTTGCAGCTTTGTTGTATTTACTTCTTTCATTCACTTGGCTATGTGGTTATATACCTTGCAGTTAACTCCAGGGATACTTTGCATCTGCTATTCAGCTAAGAGAAAGCTATCAGAAAGGAACTATCTCGCGCACCCCTTGAAAGAAATTATTTCCTTTATCAGTTACTAAATCAAAGGTGCTTCCATTTTGGCATGATACACGGAGAAGCATTATGCCATTATGCTCCTCCAGCTCTACAAATTTCTTATACTATCCCGCCTTCCAAAAAGAATGCCAAGCAGATATCTCCCAGTTTGTTAAGAATATTTCTTAGCAAGTACCATATATAGCAGGTTAGTTGCAAACGGTACTTAACAAAGTCAACCTATGTGTGGCATGGTTTTCTTGACATACAGGCTTCAAATGTCGCATACACAGCAAAATAACAATAATATTGGTAATAGTAATGATAAGTAATAATAAGAATAATAATGATAATAATAATAAGAACAATAATAATAATGATAACAATGATAATAATAATACTAATAATAATAATAACAATAATGATAATAATAATAATAATAATAATGATAATAATAATAATAATAATAAAAATAATATTAGCAATAATATGTTATCATAATGTTACTACCTATCTATCTATCTATTTACCTATGTCACCGAAACCTAGCTAAGGCTAAAGTCCCATGGTAATATCGGCTTGGAGTGTCGTGCTACTTCAAAAAGATCAGTGACAATTGCGTCTTTCGTCTGTCGTTTTATCCTCATCACTGGTAGCTTCTGTGATGCAGAAAGCATATACTAAAAGTACCCGATACATGCAAGTACTTTACTGATCTCTACGACAATAAAGTAGGTATGTGGGTAAGTTTTCAGGTGAGTTAGAACAGTGCTTTACCGCTTGACTTCTGGCGTAATCTGATTTCAGCTTGACATTTTTCTTTCTAATCCTTGTACTATTGTGCAATCAATCTGAATGTAAATGCGGTACAGCTGGGGCTAGAGAAGCTATGAGAGGAGAGAAGTAGTAATCATATAGGGAATTTAGTTCTTATTTTCTTTTTACCAAATGTTTTAATTGTTATTCTTGTTTGTAGTTGTGAGGAATGTATGAAATTGTAAAAGTCAGTATATACATTACGGGGTAGGATTACATGAAGTTAGAAAAAAACTATAAAGGGAGTTGAAAAAAGAAGTGTAGGAGCCACGAAAATAATGAGTAGCTGAAAATGTAGTGTATAGAAGACTGAAAATGTGAGAGGACAATGGATAAAGCATACTGTATAATGAGATTTAGATATACGGTGGTTCAACCTTCAGTGAGGAAGACGGATGTCGAGTCGGAGGTCAGGAAAAAGATTTATGACCCTCTGGCAACAATGGGCAAGCGCGTCTACCGGGATCGATCGATAGTGGGGGAAGAACCTGCCTACAGAAAAGACGGAGAAGACCTATAAAACCTCCTGAACAAGATAGTGTTGATATTTGGCGCAGACGCGGAGTAGAGGAGTATGATATAGAAAACGGGCGCTTGATTGGCCAGAAGTAGTTCACACACACACATACACTTCCATTATATTATAATCTCCCCCATTCCTCTGCAGGGCACTCCCCTCCCCGACTCCCCACTCCTAGAACTATCCTCCCCTCCTCCTCTCCCCAACCCGCAATCCCCTACATAGCCTTTTTCTTCCCCCGATCGCAATCCTAGCTAGGTCTTCCCCTCCCTGACCCATATCCTTGCACTGTCCTTCCTTCCCTCGAGAGCCTCCAAAGCCCTGCACGTTCAAGACCGGCCTTGGCCCAGCTTGGATCGTTTTGTATTCAGTTCACTTTCTTCACTATTCCCTCATCTTCACCGCAAAGACTATCACGACCAATACACCTCTCTCTCTCTTGACTAGGCTAGCTTCAATACACTTTCCGCTACACTCTTACCTTCGCTGCAAAGACTATCAAGGCCATATACCGTTCTTGACTAGGCTAGCTTCGATACATCTTCCGGTATACCCTCCTCTTCACTGCAGAGACTATCACGACAGTATTCCTGTCCTCACAAAGCTACGTTCATTACACTCTTCGCTTTGCCTTCATCTTCACATACCTTATGATTACTTTGCTAGGCTCAAAGCAATCCTTCGGCTGACCTTGGAGTTTTCCACAGACAGACACACAGATATACACTAATATACAGACACTTATAGTCATTATCAACACGTGGACTGTTTTTGTTATAACTACTAACGTCATCGTTATAAGCAGTCCGTGTCAAGAATGCATTTCACTTTCATTAAAAAGATATAAACAGCTTAGATATTCACACATGCGTCATAAACAAACAAATGCACATACGTCTACGCGCAAACTCCATCATTTGCATAAACACGTAAATTCACTCTCCTCCATACAAACACCATATGTGTGATATCCTTTCACTGTATTTTCTTTTTTTCTCTCTTTCTAAATTCCAAAGAACAGAATAGAAATGGTGTATGAAAATCAGATTTACTTCGATGAAAGAATGTTATGTACTTTCCTTTTTTTTTTTTCCTCTTCGTTATATCCGGAACGTTAACGAGAATCGTTTACGATGATGAAGTTTACTTAATGAATGAAGGACGCAGTGGTTTCTGAAGAGTTAATTATGTATCTTAGTCCGCTGGAACAGAAATTCCCGACTGTATTTCAACAGAATTTCTTAGGCTCATATCAGATCCAGGAAGAGAAATTCTGTATCTTAGCTTCAGTTCAGTTGGAAGTTCGTGATCTCAAGAGCTATACTCCTGATCCTTCCCAATCGCCGGGACTCTCAAAGTTGAAGGCGTTGTGCAGAATTAATTACCAACCTCAAAAGATTTTTTTTTTCTTGCACGCGTTTTAGAATGCTGGAAGTTACTTGCTCTCTGAGAGTGTAGAGTGGCGCTGTGTGACTGTGCAACCCTACCGCAGATGATAAACTGTTGACGCTCGTGAAACAGAAAATGTTCATATATATATATGCAGTACTAACCTCGAGTGAAATATTGATGACGAGTGAAAACATTCATCAAAGGTTAAATGGGAGTGGAATGACTGCTCAGTTTGTTTGATCATTTAATGGCTTTACCTCTTTTTACCCAACCCATTCCAGCGTATTATACGTAAATCCATTCCCTTTTAGCTGGATAGGATAAAAGATATGGGGCTCCACAGCTAGGCTGAGTCGGAGTATGACAAAAGCAACGCAAACAACCGGGCATGGTAGAGTGGTGGCCAGTGATGAAGACGAAAGGAACTTTGTGAGAATAAGTTTAGCTGCTGTGATCTACCAGTGTCCCAAGGGAAGGGCATTTTCCAGTTCTGTAAATCACTTTTTATTGTGTCACTTCCAAATTAGTGAATGTACCGCCTTCAGACAGCGACACACCTGCTCACCCAGAGTTCCTGCCATGGTGTCCATTAGAATTTACCGTTCTTGAGAAAGCAGAATGAAAGGCTGGTAAATAATTCTTTTGCATCCAGTAGAATCACCAGGACGTGCATCACCACACTCTACAATGATCCCGGAGTGAGCGTTAGACAGATCATTGGAATGCACCACAACTCTGGTTTATCTCTTCATGGGTACACCAGCAACAAAAAGGATGCCGCTTTATCTCAGTACCAGTGTGGCCACAATCCTCTTTCTGAGAGAAGATTAACGCTTTTTCAGAAGGGAAACATCAAGTGTTTTTTACGAATTTTTCTTTTGGTAATTGTTTAATCACACTTAGCTGCTTTGAAGCTGCATTTTGCTTTCTTGTGTGAATATGTTAATTGGTTCGTTCACACACATGACACCATAAAATGGGTTACTCTTTCTCTCTCTATCCCTTTTGATCTTTTTGCTCCCCCCCTCACCCATTCTATGGCCAACTTTAGCTCCCGTGATACCAACCTTAGCATGTACTCTTCTAGGTATCTAAACCGCCCCACAGATAGCACGTCTTCTAAATAGGTCGTGCAGCTCCTCAATGTAAGATTATCTTGAAGAAATACAAAATGGAAAACAATATCAGGCTGTCTACATCTGTGAGAATGCAGAAAACAATATATTAGTAATATCTTTCATAGCTGGATTTCATCCAGTATCGTGTAAGTTTCTTAACTAGTTCACGACCCGTTGTGACAAGCAAGAAACCACACTGTACGATCGTTCACCTTTTCCTGAGCCAAATGTGATTTACTGTTGTGATGAAAGATCTATTTTTCCTTTTTCTTTAGCAGTGCATGCTTCCATGGCAAGTCTTTGAATGCTGTCCTGGTTTGTGTAACAGTAAGTTGCGATATGATAGCAGCATCCTTTGATAGCCAGACGTCAGAAAATAGTTCGGTATTTGCAATCCGATATGAAGGCAGAACAGCACAATCACTGCAACATCCCGGAGGCAGTAAATATCAGGTTCTCCTTTACATCAATATTTTCGTAACGTTAATCAAAACCTTTGAGCAAATCTTCGGCTAACTCGAGCATTTTCGATACAGATAAATGATTTCTAAACCTGTCTCATCTCTTTGTGTCTAAGGACATCAAAGCCGGAGCATTACGTGTGGAAATTGCCTCGTATATCAACCAGCAGCTGTGCCCTTTAGGCATCCCTCCACATTTACCGGCTCATTAACTCTACACTTCAGTCCACTTGAAAACTGATTGAATTGTGAACGCCGCTGGTGCTTCACAAAGGCCTTCCGCAAATCGAATTCTTCGACTAACAGCTTTTCTTATTGCCCACACAACACACATGATTTCGAAATAAGATATTATGATTTGATTTTCTGCAGATATGCATTAGCATCGCCTCAGACATGACGGAAGTTTAAAAAAAGAAATACGTTTAATACATAACGCACTAAGTAAGTATGAGACATTTCGTAAAAAAGAAAAAGGAGAACATTATCCATGGCCTATCTCTTTGTAAGTGGCAACAGAAAGTCAGCGGAGAATATTTTCTTTCCATTACTAGGCTACCGGCCACACTGATATCGCTGAACTGTGAAAACTTGCCACACTCTTCTACAAAACAGTGACATATACTGGTTAACGAACGCTTGACATATTCTTTTCTGAGTTTTTGTTTTATCCTCTGTTTAGTTAAGCATACAGGGCGTTTTAAGGTTTGGTCCATACACTATTAATTTTTCTTATTTTAGTCTCATTTCCCTTCTCTGTGATTCCATAATTTTTTTTGTCTTCATTCCTTATTTTGTCTTCTGACTGTTTTATTCTGTCTTTGCTTATTGAAAATTTGCTTTTCACTCAGTTCTTTTCTTCTATTTATCCTCTGTTTTCTGTCCCACGGCATTTTTGTCTGAACGTTATGCTTTCCTTTTTCTTGCCACAATTTCTATGATCATTTCATCTGCATGATGATAAAAGACCGCCACGCGTCTTTTTGCATAATTGCTATTCGAAATAATTAACCAGTGCGTATTTTCTATTGGTTCCACTTTAGTTTTTTTTTTTTTTCAGAGTAGAAGCTTAAGTTTCCCGAGATGAATTCATCTTTTATTTCTTCTTGCTTGCCTGTTTCCATATCATCGTTGTAGTTAGTACACACTTCAATCATATCGTCGTCAGATATTCTCATTTTTGTGACTGATGTCTGTAATTAAAGCTACATCACCTATGATATCAGATCAATTGCGTTACCATTTCTTGTTGTATTGCTTAAGTGTTCGGTCGTACACCTCGTATGAGATAATTAGATTATTAAACTGATCTCTTTCATCTGCCAATACAATGTTCTTTTCTCATTCTGTAATTACATCCGCATTCCAATCCATAGCTTTCCATTGTAGGAAATTAGAATTGAAATCTTTTGACCAAATTATTGCAGTTTTTGGTTTGTGGCTGCCCATTAGTTTATGTCAGTGTCACACTGAACTCTTCTGTTTAAGTTCTGGGTGGTCTGTATGTTTCTATATTAAGTCTTCTTAATGCTGGTAACCTTACTGTTAATGTTTCACAATTTCTTGAGCGCGGTTGACAAGGAAACATAGAATACTGTTACGTTATGACGACTGATTTAATGATCTAATTATTCAGTACCAGAGAGTGGCAGGCGGTGATAAAGTCGAATTTTGAAGATTTGAAGAGTGTTGCTTTGAACAACTTGTTCTGGGAACTTATTCCATGCATCAATAATGTCGTTAGTAAAGATATCTTTCGTAAAGTCTAGATTAACTCGGTAATTTCTAGCTCATTTCTCTCGTTGGTGGTGCTGGCGCTACTGTAAATTTTCTCAATATAGGCGTTGTTGAATCCTTTAAGTATCTTAAAACATTCAGTTCACTTGCCTCGCAAACGCCACTTGCACAGAGAGGACGAGATTAACTCTCGCAGTCTGTTCTCATATGATTTGTTACGCAAGAAAGGAAGCAATTTAGATGCTCTTCGCTGCGTTGCTTCCAGTTTAAGAATATCCTTGCTTAAGTGTATTTTTACGTGTGTGTGTGTGTGTGTGTGTCTGTATGTGGGGGGGGGGGCAGAACTGCACTGCATACTCAAGGTGGGATCTAACTGCTGGGCTAAAGTGTAGTGGCAATATCATATCCTTGCTTTTGTATGTAAAGTTTCTGTGATTAAATTCTAACATTCTATTTGCTCCCTTGGCAACTTCATTACAATGCTGGGAGACTTTGAAGTTGTTGGAGACAATGACCCCTAGATCCCTCACACAAGGGATGCCCTTTAACTTGTGGCCCATTCGTTTATGATGAAATTTTTTGTTGAGGTTTCCTACTTGAAACAGCTGACATTTATTGATGTTAAATGGCATTTGCCATTTTTTTTTTAGACCATTCAGCGATTCTATTTAGATCCCCTTGTAACAATAGCCTATCGTCCTCATTTAGTATGCCATTTGCCGATCTTTGTGTCATCTGCGAATTTGAACACTAATTCAATCAGCCCTACGTCAGTGTCGTTAATATCAACGATAAAATGTTTTGGCCCAACCAAGGACGGATCCCTGGGGGTCGACCCCTCTTGCTACAGGTTACCACGGAGATGATTCAGCATTCATCACAACTATCGGCCTCCCATCACGTAACCAGGCCTCTATTCAGTTAACTTGTGCAACCAGTAATCCCCAAGGCCCGGACTTTATGCATCAGTTTAAAGAGCGGAACGTTTTTCGAATGCTTTTTTGGAAGCCCAGAAATATAACTAAAGGCTTTCGTCTTGTCGTGAGCATTAAATAATTTACGATAGAATTCAAGGGCGTTTGTGAGACCGTGATCTGTGTCTTGTATAACCATGATGTGTATTATTGATTTGACTGCGTTGTTCCAGGTAGGCTACAATTTCATCTCGGAGAATCGACTCCAGATATCCACAAATAATTAATGTGAGGCTGATAGGACGGTGATTGACAGAGTTTTCACGGCTTCCCCTTTTGAATATAGGAGTGACGTCTACCAGTCTTCACTCCTGAGGGACTATTCCATCATCCTAGAAAGATTTAATGAAAATATATGGCAACAGGTTGACGATTTCGTGTTTGACATTGTTAATTACTCTTGGATTGAAAAAAATCAAGACCTGGATTCTTACTAGTCTTCATCTTAAATATCTGTGTTAGTACTTCTGTAACAATGACATTAGATTCTGGTATTGTGTAATTGTTATCACTGTTTCAAAATTTGTGTCCCTGCTTTCTAATGTAGAAACTAAAAATTACTTGTTCAGAGTTGTTGCTATGCTTTAATCATCCAGAAAAGGTTCTCCATCTTCGTTTACTAAGGGTCTCATCCCACTCCTTAAATGTTTCTTAATGTTGAAATATCTATAGAATATTTTAAGATCTCTGTTATTATATTTTGCAATCCTCAATTCATACTCTTTCCTGGCTTTTTTGATAAGTCTTTTCACGTCTCTTCTAACAGTGTTATATTGCATTGCTGTATTTGGGTCACTGTCTGCTTTCTTAAACTCGAAGAGTTTATTTCTACGCTGTTTAGCTCTTACGATATCTGAGGAGCACCATTCAGGCCTGTTGTTGGTTTCATTGTTTCTGTCGTGCAGGAGAACGAAAGTGTCTTGATCATGCATAAACTGATGCTTAAAACTGGCCAATAATTCCTTTTTGCATGAGCCAAAAAGGGTGTGTCTCTTTAATGTGTCGCCCAGCTCATTAAGATCAGCCATTTTAAAATTAGGGGTAATAATACTGGTATTAGTGCAGTCGGTCTTGATATTTACGTCGAACCTAACCGTGTTATGGCCACAGGTGCCTAGATATTCTCCAATACGAGTATTAATTACTAAGAACTCCTGGCATGCAAAAATTAAATCAAGTATATTGGCTCCCCTCGTCGGCTCGGTGACGATTTGTTAGAAAAAATGCTCTTCTTCGACAAAGTTAGTAAGTCTAGCAGATTCACTTTCTACGCCCAAGATAGCTCGTCAGTTGATCCTCCAAATCATATTGCTCGATGTAAACTCTCGTACGTGACAATGTCAATATCTGCTGGCTGACTGGGGCGTCTATAGACGACGTTCATGTAAACTTTGGAAAATTACATGCTAATCTGAACACACAGACGTTCATCAGCGCTAGATACTGTAGTCTGAATTTGTACATACAGTGCAATTTCTGCCTTCTCGACCGTCTCCGTCCCTTACATAGTAATTTGTAGTATGGCAAATTGTACTCGCTGACCAGATTGTTGCTTTTCTTGTTCGAAAATGCTTCAGTGAAACTAGTGATATCAACGTGTTCACTGTTTACCAAGAGATGCAATTCAACTATATTGTTTTGGATGGATCTTATATTCATGTAAAGTCCATTCGATTTCTTCGAGTGATTTCTGAACGAGACTGGTGGCATGATTTGGTGACCGGCTGTTTCGAGACCGAGGTGTGACGAGCTCCTGTGAACCGAATCCCTGTCATCCTTGTCTGGTGGGGTGGGGAGAAGGAACCCGACATGTCCTTCCTCGCGTGACGTGTAATATGATCGTGACCTGACCTCTACCGCCCGTACAGTGTACACGGTCCACGAGAGGGAGAGAGAGAGAGAGAGAGAGAGAGAGAGAGAGAGAGAGAGAGATGACCTTGTACCATGATCATTTAACTCCCATCAAGAACATATTCATCCGTGGATGTCAAAATGATTTCATCTGCCAGTTTTGCAGTTACAAACTTTATTGGCTGTTAACGCATCACACGCGTAAAAAATAATGAAAAAAAGTGGTCTTTCGTCATTCGGTAAAAAGAATTCAGCCCAACGGGATATGTCAAGAACGATCTTTTATACCAAACTTGGAAATATTAGCGTGCACAGCTGAGCTATTGGGTAATAGGTGCTCCAAGCACATATATGCATTTTCTGAGACCGGATTATCTTAGTCTGTGCCATGACTTGAATTATTGCTTTGGCACATAAAGGGAATAAGATAAATACTGGTAGTAATTGCTGTTAGCTGACTGGAGAAGTCAATGATCCTTTTTTAGTAATTTTGAATTCTTTTAATTATGCCTGGGAAGGGTGTGCACTTTGATGGGTATGATTCGCTCTCCTTGTGTACCTTAACTTTTGGTTTTCAGATTTTCAAGGACTTTTTTTTTAGACTTAAACACCATAATTTTAACCCTTATAAAATACATCTTTTTCTTTATATATTTCTTACATATTTTCAGTGGGTAGATCTGTACTCATTTTCACCCTGTGATCACAGTTATTCGCAAGCTGCATGCATACTAAGCGAAAATGATTTTTGCATTTTAGAAAAGCACTCTTACTGACCCGATAACACGCATATATATATATATA